>LFMI01000612.1:57013-86910 GCA_001050175.1 Trichoderma parareesei | reverse complement strand
GGGGGGGGGAGGGAGGGATATAGAGAGAGAGAGAGAGAGAGAGTGAGACTGACTGATGATGAATGTCACCTTCTCGTCGTCGGGAACGCCCTCATGCGCGCGGCCAATCATCTCGACCGTCTCCTCGAGCTGCTTCCTGCCACGACGGTGCTGATCAATGCCGACTTCAAAGGAGAAGCCGCGCTTGCCCAGGTACTTGAGCCCCTCGATGAACTTGTCCTGGAGCATGGTGCCGTGCGGCTTGTCCTGCAGGAGATACCTAAACCCCTTGATCTTGGGCCAAGCCTCGCCGGCCTCCTCCTGCACCCTGGCGAGGTACTTTTCGAGAATGGCCTCGCCGGCGGGGAGCGGCGCCCAGGGGACGATGGCGAGGCACAGGTGCTTGTCCTCGGGCTTGTGGCCCTCGCCGGGGAGGGGCGTGCCCAGGGCGACGCGCTTGAGCCAGCGGACTTCGCGCAGGGGTCCGTCCCAGGCGGCGTCGAGGTCGGAGGAGGACGAGGAAGGGGAGGAGGAGAGGATGGCTTCGAGGTCGTGCTTGCGGTCGGTCTCGACGAAGACGAAGCCGAGGAGGGACGGGGCGGAGCGGGCGGCGTGCTTGAACTGGTCGACGGAGAATTGACCCGAGAGCGGGTGGTCGGGGGTGCACCAGGCGAGGTTGGGGACTTCGGATTCGGGGTAGATGTGGATGTGGGAGTCGATGATGGGGAGGAGGAGGCGGGTTTCTTGGGAGAAGGAGGAGGAGGACATGATGGCGGTGGTGGTGGTGGTAGTGGTGGTGATGATGGTGGTGGTGAAAGAACTGGTTTGAATGGAGGAGAATGGAGATGAAAAGAAGATGACGAGGATGAAGAGGTGAAAGGAGGAGAGAGAGAGAGGGTGAGAGAGAGAGAGAGAGACGAGAGAGACGAGATGGACGCGATCCGACCCCGGTGATGCAACTGGTCACATCGAGAGCTCCATCACCGACCGACTTGAGAAGCTACACTACCTAATATTCACTACCTACCCCCTTGGTCCCCTATTTTCCAACCCGAATCTCTCATGCCTATTTTACCCCGCCATACTAGAGAAGCAGCAAGATGGGGTCCAAGGTGGGGGGGAGAAGAGAAGAGCGGGAATAGAGAAAGTGGGGAGCATATCACCAGCCGGGAATAGGTTTGTATCAAAAGTGTTTGGCAGGGGAAAAGAAAGGACAAATGTGTGAATTAAGATGCTGTATTTTCTGGAGAGTGTCACTGTTATCTGGGTGGATTGGCCCGAGGAGCCGGATGCTGTGACGGGATTGGAGTTTGGAGGTGTTGTTGAGTGGAGGTGAGATTTGGCTACTTAGTAGTAGGAGATACTAGTAGGAGATGGTGGATGGTGGCTGGACGTTGGGTTTTCTTTTTTGGAGGGGACGCTAGGATGGGAATAAGGCGACGGGTATTTGGATAGATGATGAGTAGGCAGGTACATGTATATATTATGGAGAGTAGCGATGTGAGCACAGATTTAGAGGCTTCAGATGGGTAGATAGGGGTGGTGGTGGTGGTGTTGGTGGTGGTGGCGGCGGTGGTGTATTATAGAGATAGATGACTTGAGGCTGGTCGTGATGCAACACGCTGACATGTATAATACCCATTCTCCCGTCCTCGTCTAGATCCAGATATTATCACAACATCATCACAGAGAATTCTCAAACTCAACCAACCCTCCAACCGCCGCATCCACCTCGCCATCCAGTTTCTTCGCATCCACGGCGCTCGGCAACGGCCTCCTGCTCCTCCCGCCGCCATACCCATAGTACTTTTGCAGCGCCGCCTTGATGCCCGCAATGCCCAGCTGCACGAGCGCCCAGTCCGCCCTGCTGAAGCGCGTCTGCAGCTCCTGCGCCTCGGCGAGCCTGCCCTCGTCGTACAGCCGCAGCATGTGCGCGTGCGCCTTGGGCAGCAGGTTGGCCGTCGCCGCAATCACGCCGTGGGAGCCGCCGACGAGGCCGTGCAAAAAGAAGTCCGTCTTGCCCGCAAAGGCGGCAAAGGGCCGGCCGATGCGCGGGTCGTGGGCGACGCGCTGCAGCTTGCCCATGTTGCCGCAGGTCAGCTTGCAGCCGACAATGTTGGGGTTGGCGGCGGCCAGGTCGGCGATGAGGTCCGAGTCGAGGTCGATGCCGCCCGTGACGGCGGGGAAGTTGTAGAGCAGGACGGGGAGGGGCGAGGCGGAGGCGACGTCGTTGAAGAAGTTGAAGACGGTGGGCTTTTGCATCGCGGCGACTGCATTGGGGGACGGACCTCGGTGTGTCAGTTGCAGCATGTTCAAGTGTTGTTGTTGAGGATGATGATGATGATGATGATGATGATGATGATGATGATGATGATGATGATGATGATGATGATGATGATGATGATGACAATGACGGGGGAAAGATGGATTGATATATAGACTCACCCCAGTAGCTGGGAGACAGCACCAGCGCATAGTCGGCGCCTGCGTCCTTCGCCTCGCGGCACAGCTGGATCGTCTCGCGCGTGCTCTGGGCGCCGCAGCCGGCAACGATGACGGCGCCCGGCTTGCCGTGCTGGTCCAGCACCTCGCGGGCCAGCCGCAGGACCTGCTGGCGCTCGTCGTGCAGCATGTGCATGGCCTCGCCGTTGGAGCCCTGGATGACGAGCCCGTCGACGCCGCCCTGGGCCAGGCGCGTGAGGTGCGCGCGGATGGCGTCGAGGTCGAGCGTCTCGTCGGGGTGGAAGAAGGCGACGGCGGGCACGTAGATGCCGCGGGGCGGGCAGGGGATGGACGAGGAGGCCATGGTGATGATGCTGGTTGGTGATGCTGGTGATGCCCGGTTCAGGTGGCCTTATGGTGAGTGATGCTGGCAGTGGTCAAGGTCCTCTTCAGCTGGCTGGCTTCAGTCTCTGCTGCCGCCGTATCTGTACAAGGAACAGCAGGAAGAGAGAAGAGGAATTAACCCATTGTGTCAGATCGTGATGCTTCCCCTCGGCGCAAGATATCCGACTGATTCCCACCCGATTGCGGAGAAGCAATGGAGGTGCTAAAAAACACACCATATTCCCACAGCATCTCCTCTTATTAATTCCCCTCACATCCAGGTAGCAGTAAGCACCAAGGAGCGGATACTTATCCTACAATCTCGACCTGCCAAGCGATCTGCGAGTGGCTCATCTTTCTCCCGCTCCGATTGCCGATGTCATGGTCGGGAAATCTGGGCGAGGCGCCAATTTGTGATTGTGAGCGTGAGAATAGATGCGGTTTTCTTGGTCCGTGAATCGAGTTTGTCATGACTTCATACCCCCGCTGACGAGGACGGAGCTCGACTTCCGTCGGTTTTTGACCAGGAGAGATTAAATAATAATTGATGACTGGACCTCCGTGGAATCGAAGATGAAGATGGAAGTGATATGTCGTGGGCAAATGACTGCTGATTTGATTTGGTCGGTCATAAGGTACCTACTTAGGTACTGATGAAGACGAGACTCAGGCTGCATTATGTCATCATCATTCTCATCGCCGAAGCCATCTCCGTCCCTGATTGAAACAGTTTTGGTAATCACGTAGGCCAAGAAAAATATCGGCGTTAAGACAATATCTGGCGCTGTCCAACGACGCCTCTCAACGTGCCTGCGGACATAAGGTGATGGCACAATATGTGAATTGAGGGAGAGAAGTCGATTGAAAGACACCGGAAGGATTCGGCAGCTCGAGCTGAAGACCGAAAACCAGTGGGGCCGGTCTTTTTCGGTCGAGGGTAAACGCCGAAGGACTGAGATGGCGATAAGGCTGGATGAATAGATGCCTTTGTCTTGAAGGATCATTCGTTTGGTGACTTTAATGAAGCTGTGGATTCCGAGATATTTGTAATTGAGTCAAGATGAAGGATGAGTGTTGGGATGATGGATATAAAAAGGGGGGAGAGCTGGCGCTGTTATGGCTATTCATTCGACTTACACCAGCAACACCATCACCAACACCGACAGCATCGTTATACCACGACCGTTTCTTATAATATATAACAACACCCTCTTAACGCAACAAATAACAACAAGATCGTCCTATACTACAGCAAAGTTATACACCCAATCACTTCCAGCACACGCAACAGCACAATTACCACCAACATCACCCACATCACCCACATCATCCCCCCCCCCCCGCCTTTGACCCAACAATGCCCCCCGTCTGGTTCATCACGGCCGCCTCCTCCGGCTTCGGCCACGCAATCGCCCTCTCCGCCCTCCGTCGCGGCCACACCGTCGTCGCCACCGCCCGCAACCCCTCCCGCATCGCGGACCTCGCCGCCGCCGGCGCCCACACGCTCCCCTATGACGTGACGGCGCCCCTGCCCGTCGCCAGGGACCTCGCCGAGCAGGTCTTTGCGCAGCACGGCCGCGTCGACTACCTGATCAACGCGGCGGGCTACATCCTCGAGGGCTCGATCGAGGAGGCGAGTCCCGAGGAGGTGCTGGCGAGCTTCGACACGAATGTCTTTGGGGCGATGAGGACGATTCAAGCGTTTTTGCCGCATATGCGCGCGCAGGAGCCTGTGGTGGGAGGAGAAGAAGTCAGGGGCGTGGTGGCTACGTTTGGCAGTCTGGGCAGCTGGAGGGGATCGCCGAGTGCGGGCGTGTACGCCATGACGAAGTGGGCGTGTTCTGCACTCGCCGAGACGCTTGCCCTCGAGCTGGAGCCGTTCCGGATCAAAGCGACGGTCATTGAGCCGGGGTACTTTCGCACGGGGTTCCTGAATCCCGGCGCGAGGGTGTCGACGAAGACGAGGCTTGAGGCGTATGAGGACGAGGGCACGCCGACGGGGAGGGCGAGGAGGGGGCTTGTTGCCACGGATGGGAGGCAGCTCGGGGATGTGAAGAAGGGGGCCGAGGTGGTTGTTGATGTGTTGACGGGGACGGGGGTGGCGAAGGGGAGGGAGTTGCCTGTGAGGGTGGTGCTGGGGAGTGATGCGGAGGGGGTTGTGAGGAATAAGATGGCGGAGACGGGGAGGATCTTGGATGAGTGGCGGGAGGTGATTCGGAGCACGGATTCTCCTCTGGAGGAGTAAGGGGGAGTTGGGTGTGGTGATGGAGGGGGCTACTTACTACCTTAATGAGGATGCGGTATAAGTGGTATGCATAGCATTCAACAGATTGGAGGGAACAGGCTGGTGATAGGGATCAAGGGAAGCAATATAATAGAATAGACGGCTGGGAAGTGTAGGATATGTTTATGAATCCAGAATCTACCTTGAATGATGCACACTGTCATTGATATCATACCTAATCCTATCCCAATAGCCCGTCCCATGCACCATCACATCCCACACGTAAACTCTAGTCACGCTTTCAAAGGACCAAACACCTCGCTTTTTCTTGGAAACCCTCGCTCAAAGACCCAATGCGCCGCGCAGAATCTGCATAAACCGCCACACGTCCTCGAACCGGCTGTAGAGCGGCACCGGCGCCACGCGGAGCACGTCGGGCTTGCGCTTGTCGCACATGACGCCGTTGTGCTCGAGCGCCTGCGCGATGCCGTCCAGCAGGCCCTCGCGCAGCAGGATGCTCAGCTGCGTGCCGCGCCGGGCCGGGTCCCGCGGCGTGATGATGGTGAAGAAGGGCGTGTCGGCCTCGGCGTTGATCTGGTCCAG
This sequence comes from Trichoderma parareesei, assembly GCA_001050175.1. Classification (NCBI taxonomy): domain Eukaryota; kingdom Fungi; phylum Ascomycota; class Sordariomycetes; order Hypocreales; family Hypocreaceae; genus Trichoderma; species Trichoderma parareesei. Next base: position 81,278 of record LFMI01000612.1, on the reverse strand, counting down.
CAGGTGCTCGGCGTAGGCCGTCAGCACCAGGGCCTTGGACCGCAGCTCGCGCATGCTCGTCTTGTTGAAGACGGACAGCGCCGCGGAGACGGCGGCCAGGTCCAGCGCCGACGGGTTCGACGCCTGGAAGCCGGCGGCGCCCGGGGTCGGCACGAACGTATTGGCCATGTTGAAGCGCACGCGCTTGTCGCCGCCGTACCAGCCGGCCAGGCGAGGGCGGTACGTCGGCGCCTCCGCGTCGCCGCCGCCGCTGTGTTCCACCTTGCCGTGCCGCTCATGCACAAAGGCTCCTGCGGTGGCGCCGGGCCCGGCGTTGATGTACTTGTAGGTGCACCAGCAGGCAAAGTCGACGTCCCAGTCGTGCAGCTTGAGCTCCACGTTGCCGGCGGCGTGGGCGAGGTCCCAGCCGACGACGATGCCGCGCTCCTTGGCGTAGGCGGTGATGCGCGGGATGTCGAAGAACTGGCCCGAGTAGTACTGGATGCCGGGCAGCAGCAGCAGCGCCGTGGAGTCGGCGTGGGCGTCAATGGTGGCCAGCACCTTTTCCGTCGAGATGACGTAGCCCTGGTCGGGCTCGATCTTGACCATGCTCTGCGCCGGGTCGCGGCCGTGCCAGACGATCTGGCTCTCGATGGCGTAGTGGTCACTGGGGAAGGGCTTCCACTCCAGGATAACCTTGTGCCGCCTGTCGTCGGGCCGGTAGAAGCTGGCCATGAGCATGTGCAGATTGACCGTCAGCGTGCCCATGTAGACAATCTCGCTGGGGGACGCGCCGACCAGGTCCGCCGACTTGTTGGCGCAGTCCTCGGCCATGTCCTGCCACTGCACCAGGGGCGAGGCGGCCATGTCGGTGAAGTGGCCGTTGACGCCCACCGACGCCCACGTCTCGAGCTGGGCGTGGACGTACTCGCGGACGGCCTTTGGCTGCGCGCCCAGCGAGTTGCCCACAAAGTAGATGCCCTGCTCGTCGTCTCCAGACCCAGCTCCAGCTCCAGCTCCAGCATCAGCTGCTCTTGCACCGGCTCCATTGACACCGTTGGTGCCGCTATTCACCTGTCCTGCAGCGTCCAATTAGCAGCCGCGACGAGACCCAGCCGTTGATACAACCAGAACAATGAATAGGGTGGTTGTTGGGCCTTAGTTCTTGTTGTTTCTCTTCTTGCCAGGTTTCTTTTTTTTTTATCCCCGCGCTCTTCCTTCGCTCGGCCTCTGATGCCGTTTCACAAGTTGACAGAAGGCTTGCCTTGCTTACCGGGAATGGTGCCGTCCAACGCTCGCTTTTTCAGCGACGCCTTGGTGGGCAAGATGAATTCGTCGCGCAGGTGCCGGATCGAGTCCTGAGAGTCGAGGCTCTGGGCAAACTGCAGCGAGTTTGCGTCCTGCGGGAACTCGGGCGGGGCGCCGCTGCGAAGACGCTCGACAAAGGCCTTGAGGCTCATCTTGCGCGTGTTGTTGCTGTGGATGCTGTTGACGATGCTGTAGACGGGAGCGATGATGGTGAGGTTGGATGAAAAGAGCGCACGTCTGGACAAGACTCGAGAGGCGGGAGGAGGCAACAGTCTGGACAACAACGGCATCAAGGGAGGCAGCTCTTACTCTCTCTCTGTCTCTTTTTTCTCTCTCAGAGTGAGTCTGTAGTCGCCTCTCTCTCTCTCAGTCTCTCTCTCTCAGTCTTTCTCCCAAGTCCTTTGAAGGTGGCGCTCTTGGTTCTCTTAATCAGCACCGGCTTTATTATCCTCCTCGTCCAAGCGGCTGCATGTCATGCATTTTCCTTGCTTGTCCCGCGTCGTTCCGCGTCCTGCCGCACTCCCCTGGCTTATCGATTGCAGAATTACCCAATGCGGAAGAGCCGCATGACGGCAACGAGGGATTGTCAGCCGGCTGCAAATCCGCACTTCCGCCTTTTGTCTTCCTTCTTCCGAACTTCCGTGGCCGAACTGCCGCTCCTCGATGATTGTTTCTCTCGAAATCAATTACGGTGAGATTATTTGGATTTGTTTGTATGTATGTAACTTGCATCACGTCGTGAGGACATCATTCAGTCTCATCAAGATGCACAGACAAGAGGCAACGAGGGCGAATATGCACAGATGCCTAACGGCCTCTTGGAACGCACAGACTGGCCAAGGCCTAGCTGGTATGGAAAAGATGTATGCTCGCCACTGGGGGTTTTGTTTTCAGGCCGTTCCAGTGTATTTAGGCCTCATTATATGCCGTTGGAATACCCCGTATCGTGTCCGTATGATTGAGTGGGCTTCGTTAGCAGAACTCGCGCCTGTTTGTCTGGGGATTCCTACCAACAGATCTCACTAAGCATCTCACGGTGAGCGTTTCAAAAGGCCAGCCCCTGAGGGCCATGTAAGTCTAATGTCATGTTATAACCAAGGCCTTCCGCATATACACGTACAAGTACTGGCTGTGAAGGTTATAATTCACGCCAGTAAATTATAGTTGCCCCGTGGAGGCAAGTTCATCAGAGATGGTAATTTCAGCGGAAGCACTGTGATATTTGTTACAGGTATGACGGAATGCACCGTGCAAGATCGAGTCCAGCTGCTCGTCCTCGCACCAGCCCTCCCCCCAAGATCCGAACCTGAACGGCTGCTTCGTCTTGCAATCTCGGAAACAAGTCCCATCTCCAACAGAAAGCACTCCGCCCCAAACGATCCCGATGCCAATCCCTCACCTCTCCAATAACCTCCCCAATCTGACTTGCGGCGTCAAATCGGCCCAACCTGTCGAACCGCCTCCCCCCCCTGGTCAAACCCGACTCTTTCCTCCTCGCACGGCGCTAGGCCAGCCTCTAGTCGCTATTGATGGAAAGACGGAGCTTCGGATGCAATCGCGTGGCTCAGAGGGAAACTGGAAGTACACGCCCATCGAGATGCAGCCCGCGATCCGTGCTCCCTCCCTTTCTGCCTTGCATTGCCCTGCAGCGCTCCGTGCTCCGTAGAATGGACGGGGCCTCACAATGGATCTTTGGTAACGAGGATCATTGTCCTCGAACAATGCTCAGTGTCCACATGGCGTGATGCGATGCTTATCCATCTGATCCCCTTCGCTTGCGAGCATCTCTCGCTCCCCAACTCCACGATTTCCAAATAACAGCCGCCTCCACGGGACATCATATAACAGGCCAAAGCTTCCTGTTTCCAGCGGATCCGGATTCCAAGGAGCTTCAAGCCAGGACCATACTAGAGAAAAGGAGCACCGCCATCTCTGTACTTTCCGGCTCGTTCTGTATCCTCCGAGGTGCTTCTTCAAATCAAAGTGCACATCGGAAAGTGGCCTTCACAAAGGCTTCATATCAGCAGCAGTCATCATGTCTCCTCACGCCCTTTTGGAAGAGACCTTGGGTCTTGAACCGACAGACCTGGCCAAGTTTGCCGTCTCACGGAATGCCTTCCTTCCCGAGGAGAACCTCCCCAAGATGCTCTCAGACTCATACTATGAGCCGTGGGAGCTTGTTGCTCACAACCTGCCAGAGCTAATTGAAGCTGGCCGTATCCGTGACGCCATCAGACAACTTCCCATGCTGTCGACGGACCGCTTGCAGTCTGAAGCCGAGTGGCGCAGAGCCTATGTTATCTTGTCATTTTTCGCAAACGCATACATCTGGGGAGGAGATATACCTGAACAGGTACGACTGGTGTTCCCCAACCGTCGTGGACTGAGGCTCATCTTGCTTGATGCTAACCCACCTCACCAACAGATTCTGCCACCGACATTGACCGTCCCTTTCCTCCGCGTCTCCGCCCATCTGGAGCTGCCTCCCACTCTGACCTATGCCGGCGCCAACCTCTGGAACTTCCACTGTGAGGGAGACGATTTTGCCGACGTAGAGAAGCTCAGCACCCTGCTGTCTTTTACCGGAACCGAGTCCGAGTCCTGGTTCCTCCTCATCAGCGTCGCCATGGAGGCCAAAGCCGCCTCCATCATCCCAACCATGACCCGTGCCATCGAGGCCATCAAGACCCACGACTACCAGGTCATCATCGAAGCGCTGGAAGAGCTCAAGACGCACATTGAAGAAGTCGGCATACTCCTGGAGCGGATGCACGAGCGATGCGACCCCATGACCTTTTACCACCAGATTCGGCCATTCCTAGCCGGTACCATGAACATGGAGGCTGCTGGCCTGCCCAAGGGCGTCTTCTACGACGAAGGGGACGGCAGAGGAGAGTGGAGGAAGCTTAGGGGCGGAAGCAACGGCCAGAGCTCGCTCATCATGTTCTGGGACATTGTCCTCGGCATCGAGCACAAGGGCCACTCGGAGAGCAAGCGGAGCTTCCACGAGGAGATGAGAGACTACATGCCGGGCCCTCACGCGAGGTTCCTCGTGCACGTGGCTCGTCTGGGCAGCATCCGCCAGCTCGCGCTGGATCTCGAGGACTCCGAAGGCGAGGCAGAGCAGCGCCTGAGGAAGGCCTACACTGCAGCCACGGAGACGCTGACCAAGTTCCGGCAGAAGCATCTCGGCATCGTGACGCGGTACATCCTCATCCCGTCCAAGCAGCCGTGGACTGGCTCGACTCGCAAGAACTTGGCGAGCTCCTCGTCGGAAAAGAAGGGAGAGCACCTGACCGGCACGGGAGGATCCCAGCTTTTCCCCTTCTTGAAGCAGACTAAAGACGAGACTCGGTTTGCGGGGATGCTGGTGGACTCGAAGCCTTGAAGATTGTTTTTTGTTTCAACATTTGGAAGTTTTACTTGTTTGCATACCCACAGGCGTTTGGAGGCGTCATGGAAGCTTTTTTTTTTTTTTTTTCTTTCTTTTTTTCTCTTTTTTTCGTTCAAGGTTCTACTTGCGGGGAGACAGCGGGTGATTTAGAATCCATTGGACTTTGGGATACACAACTTAGGTAGTCTATCCTCTAGAGCAAGACGATAAGCGATATCAGATGGCGAATACCTATAGAGGAGGACAGCGGGTGGCTTTGAGAGCACCTGGCCGTATAAAGAGGCATCGACTAGTTCTGATGAGACTAGGCATCTTAATCTTCGTACATACTATTACCACAATTCAGCATCGCTTCAGATCAAGAGGAAAGCCGTAGAAGAAACTGAGGTGACGTTGATACCCACACTTGCCACATCAGCCGTGCCTTATCAACACGAGAACAGCAGCATCTCCATCAGCTTGCACATGCAAAAGAGGCCTAGGTATGACTCAGTCGAGTGAAACGAGCCAGAGGCCCCCTCAGTGGCGCTGTAGTAGGACTCACACGATGAGTCTTTGAGGTCTCCAAGGCGTAACCGATGATATAAGGGCGTTGCAGGAACAGGAGGTGGAGCTGCTAAGATCAGTCGAGTCTTTCAGCTGCAACCTGCGTCTCGTGATCGACTGCTCCTCCAGAATATGAGCCGTGTAAATCAGTACGAGTAATAGCATCAGCCAATGCTTGTTGGACTGGCCACGATCCAGAGCCCGATATGCACGTCACGCATCAAATCAGAGGCCGAATCTGCACGTCCAAAGTGGCGCCTCTGCAAAAACCTGCGGGGATCCATTGAGGCGGGCTTTGATGGGACAAGATGGGACAAGATGCCCCGCCTCGACACTGGAAGACTTTTATTACAGGCGGTCCCTTTAGTGCTCTCGACTGCTGGGAGCAGCTGCAACAGCGCTCGCCAGCTAGCGCATCACAGCGCCTGACGCAAAGAAGCGGTGACGATCGCTTGATGGTGGTGACTTTCATTTTTTTTTCTTAGCGATTTTCTCTCTGACTTTTATCGCGGCATTGGGTCCAGGCTCGGTCTCGAATCGGCTTAGCCCCCCTCTCCATCTTTCTGCGTCGGCGAATCAGAGGCCAGACCCCACCTTGAACTTGAATCATCCTAAGAAAGAAAGAAAAAAAGTTAATGGCAATGCGATGAAGTTTTGGCAGGAGGTACCTGACACGCCGTACTCCTCTCGCGGGGCCATCAAAACTTTTTTTTTCTTTTAGGTAGCTGGCTCTTCTTCCTCCCCTCCCTCTCCTCTGCTGCATCACCAGCACAAATCTTCCAATCCAGACAACGAAGTCGCCCTATAGCCCAGGATCCCCAGAGCAGAAGCCCCCCAGTCAGAAACTTCGTCGAGCCACAATGCCTTCGGCCGTCGCTGAGCTGTAAACGCCCACTGCGGGCCGTGCCCATCACGGCTCGCAGTCCAGCAGTTCCAACGTGCCCAAAACCCAGTTATCAATTCCGTCGACGAAAGCTTCTCAACAGGTTCTTTTCCCGCTCTCGAGCTCGGATGCTCTTCGAAAAGCCTGTCTCTGAATCACGAATCCTGCCACTTGCCCGCGTATAGGGCCTTCAACGTCTCAATTGCTGGAAGAAAAGTTTTCAACAAATTCATCCTTTTGACAGCTAACCCTTTCCCTGGATTTCCCCCCATCTACGACCAATAACACTCTACAATTGTCATCTCATACGGCCATACATTGTTCTATTCGATACAAGGGCTCAATAGCAAACATTCGGAAGCTATAGACCGCATCTGTATTGCATTGAACTGGCCAGCTCCGCTTGATTTCAAAACAGCCAGGCCTTCAATCACGGTCAAAGCGAACCCCTTATTACCACGAGAATCGTTCTTACACAGAAGATTTTATCTCATTACCATTTTTCTATACAACACAAGATGTCTCGCAACATTCGGCAAAAGTACCCCGCGGCGGCGGCAAAAGCCCAGAAGCGTCGGCGTGATTCGGACACATCATCATCTCTTGATCTCTCCGACGAGGAGGGCTACTCAGCCGTCGAGGACATCAGTGACTCCGAGGACAACGACGAGGAGGATGTAATCGCGGTCGAGGAGGAAATGATACTCACAGAGGGCCTCCCTAAACCCCCTGATGCTCCTCGACCGCTGTCGGATGATGACGCCGAAGAAGAAGACGATGGCAATGACGAAGACGAAGACGATGACGAGGACGACGATGCCGAAGACGAGGTCGAGGACGAAGACGACGGCGATGCTGACAATGCCAGCTGGGCCGGCATCGTGTCCGAAGTTGATGATGAACACGACTTCTACCACGATCCCAATGCCTTCGCCTCAGACCCCGTCGTAGAGCGCCATGTTCGTTTCGACGTACCGGACAGCGACTCTGACTCCACCGAAACGGAAGACGACCACGCCGACCTGTTTCCCGACATTTTCGTCTCGCAGAATGCTCTCGATCCTGCTTTTCGCAAAGAGATTGAGCATGACCCAGATGAGTCCTCCGGCTCCAACTCCTTCTGGGACTACCATGGCCATTACGAAGAAGAAGAAGAGGGATCGGACTCGGACTCGGATGCCGAGGAAGTGGTACGACAACTTTCCGACGACGACAATGTCTCTGTGATGCCCGTTGCTGGGCCTGCCACTTTTACCCCAACCTTTGAGGAGCCTCTGGAGCTTGATGGTTACGAGTGTGAGTCATTTGATTACTCGACGTGGCACCTAGCTGGCGTTTGTGCTTCCGTGCTAACATCGATGGCTCAGCTGATGGCGACACGACTGATGAAGAAGACATACCCGAGCCCATCATCCGCAAGAGAAGTCGACGCCAGTCTAATGCGATGAGCGACGACGAGGTGTCTGGCTCGGAGGCAGACTCGCCCGTCAAGCCAGAGCGTGGCCAGCCTCGCGTGGGCCGCTTCAACCTTGACCGGTCGGACAAGAAGCCCATCGCCGTCCTCAACCCGCTGACGCGCAAGATGATGATCTTCACGCCCACTCGACGGCGGCAGCTCGACCTCTCGCCTGAGCAGTTCAACCTCCCCTGGGCGATTGAGGAGCATTCGGCTCCGCTGCTCAGCAACTCGGCCAACATGATGCTCAGCGCCATGTTCTCTTCCAACACCTTTGGTGATTTTATCAATGCCCAAGCCATGGGCCCTGCGGAGGCATTCTTCCCCTTCCCAGCCGAGGCCAACGCCGACGATAGCTCCACCGCCCCTAGCATGGAGGAGGAAGAGGAGGAGGACGATGAAGAGAAGCTCAACATCAACGACTTCATCACCTTTGGCGACGCCGACGATGACGAGTCGTCTGGCGACGAAGCAAACGGCAACAAGTGGCGCGCATCACCAAACCGCCCGACCACTGCCTCGAGCGACATGGGAGAAGTCCTGTCTCATCTCAACTCGAACACTGTTGGCGCCTTCCGCCGCAATCAAATCAATCAGCAGCTGATTCTGAGCAACCAAGCGACCCAAGACTCTCTGGCTTTTAGCGGGCCATACAACTACACTGCCCTTCGGGGCTTGAAGTCGGATCGTTTCGACACGGCGGCCATTCCCTTGACTCCGGCCCGGCGGCATAAGAAGCAGCTGAGCGACATGGCCCGCGGCCCTCTCGACCCGTTGTCCGCAAAGCGCAAGGCCACGAGCGAGGCCAGCGGAAGCAGCCACAAGAAGCATCGAAGCATTTCTTCCGACGTCAACGCCCTCGGGCTTTGATACGCCTGACACCCAAGGCAACCCAAAATACGAGCGAGGACGGTGCACAGATGTGCCCCTGGCCCCAACACTTGACGCATTATTTCTTTACAACATCTGCATATGCATCTCCTTTCGTTTATATCTTAAGCACTTCAGCCAAGACCACTGGGGTTTCCTTTCCAGCGTTTGCGGCACCTGTCGTTTTCTCCACCTGGTAGACGGCGTAAACAGGAATTGGCCTTTGGAAGCAAAGCTATGCCGTTCTCGGGATCCTCCACACTGTTACAGGAGAAGTCTCAATGGGATTAAAAGCATTAGAGGTTGACATTTCTTGAAAAGTTTTGTTCTTGGTGACACTCGAGGGCGATGCATGGTGTGGCCCCCGGGTGTCTAGGTATCAAAGCCTGTCTCCTGCTATGCCCGCAACTTAATGACCTAATGTCAAGCAACGATGGCTGATGTCGGAAGACGAGCCCGTTGCCTCACTTGCACGACAAATCATCGCACCGCATATGATGAGATGGTTCTGCATTTTTTTTGTACCATCTTATCTCTCCTCATTCATTCCGTGTGTTGCTATTAGTTTCCTAAATGCGTATGTACTGTACGATTGAATTGAAGATGTTGATGATTGCCATTTCTTCGTCATGAAGTTTGGAGTTCTGTGTGTGCCTCTCGCTTACCCTTGTCCAAGTACGTAATGGCAGAAACCTTGCCGATGAAGACAAAAAAGGCACGGAAATCTGATTGAAGCAGAGGAATTGCCACCCTGGACAAGCAGCAAGGGGTTGAGCCAGATCTCATGCGGAACGAAGCGATCCAACAGGGGCCGTCGAGCGAATGAGGCTCCGTCGGCCAGCCGAAAAAAGTAGCAAAAAAAGAACAGCCTAGTCCGATCTAGCCAGGACTCGAACCTGGAACCTTTGCCACCGGAAAGCAACGCGCTGCCATTGCGCCACTAGACCACCTGATGATATGAGGTGATTTTATTTGCCAATATATCTTGACTCACTGGCTCTCAAGCTGGGCGGACTCCATGAATAATCGATTGGAGAATACTAGGTAACTGACTGGTTGCCGAGTTTGCCATTCCGGCCTCGGCTTATCGTTTTCGTCATCTTCTACCACTTGCAATTTCCAAAGGCATTTCACAGATTGATTGCTTGCAGACTTCATATACGTTGCTAGCGATTCTTTGCTGCTTGATCATATATGCAGCATGTCGTTCTCTGTTAGAACTGCTTTGCGTCCTGCAGCGGCCGCGCCTTTCCGGTGCCTGGTGGCTGCATCTCGGGCACGATGCGCCTTCAGCACTTCTTCCCTCCAGAGAAGCGACAACGCCGGTTCGACCGCTGGCGAGCTCGGCGTCGGCGAGCTGCAGGGCGCAACGTTTCGGATTGAGCCCTTGAGGAGAGTCGGCGAGGACGATGCGACGAAGCGGGCGAGACTCCTCTGTATGTAGCAGCCTCCCCCCCAAACTATTAACGGTCCACGACATACCGGATCTACATAGAGAGACACAAATAGGCTGACTTGTTTCTGAACCTTCTACGGCGATAGATCAATCCCGAAAGCGCGGCACCCTCGAATCTGACCTCCTGCTATCGACCTTTGCAGCACAGCACCTGCCCACGATGACGACCGCGGAGCTGGACCAGTACGACCTCTTCCTGGACGAAAACGACTGGGACATTTACTACTGGGCGACGCAGCGGGAGCCCAACTCGAGCACGAACCCGTCCGTGACGATGAGCCCCGCGAGCGCGTCGTCGGGCGAGGAGTTTGCCGCGCGTCGGGAGGACGAGGCGCTGCCCAAGGATCCGCCCAAGGGCGAGTGGGCGCAGACGGTGGGCAACTTCAAGCCCGCGTATAGGCCGGTGCCGCAGAGGTGGAGGGATAGCGAGATACTGGAGCGGTTGAGGGAGCATGTGAGGAGGAGGAGTGTTGGGGGGGAGGGGACGGGGATGGGGTTCATGCCGCCTTTGGAGGGGTGATGGGGATGATGAGGGATGGGGGTGTATTGATATTGTACAACACGGGATTTCTGGTTGTTGGTGATGAGAACGTGACTCAGGATAGGGTTTACTCTGTGGCGGATTGTGAGGTAGGTCGTCTCGCTGGCCATCTCCTGATGGACCTGGACGATTGCTGGGAGAAATTCACCAGCCTTTGAGTTTCCAAGTCCTGAGTTTTTGGAAATAAGCGAGATCTCTCTTCTTCTGCCTGGCGGATCACGCTGTTGACCATGTCGATGCTTTTACGGCGTTTGGAAATCTGCTTGAGGTCTGCTGGATCGGCTGCTGCACATTTCACATGGCAGCTACTACTACTAGAATCCAGGTGTAAAGCATGCGCCGGGAGACATCCGATGATGTGTCGGCAGTGCCCCTGAGTACTGCTTCGTAAAGAGAGGTAGACACTGTAATGTTTGTGTCATCTTGTTGTGGGTTGCAAGATACGTCAACTGCATGCTTGATTTGAAGGACTCTAGGGATTCGTTGGCGATTGAAGCAACGGGTTGCTGATGTGATGAGTGGTCGCCAAGTACGAATAGAATGCAGCCACGGAGTGTCAGCCAGTCGTGGGCTGTTATGGCCTGGTATCTGCCGGCTGTGGGCTCCGGGAACGGAGTAAGACGGTTATTTTCATGGGTTCAGCATCCGGGCGAATCTTGAGTTGGTGGACGAGTTGTCGTGGGCATGATGTGGCATGGTGGAGGTGAGATGACGGGACAGCCTGAACAGTGGGTATGATGGATATATCTGATCGTGTTTGATCACGGTAGGCCAATCTAAGTATCGGAATTGGAACTCGACATCCCCTGAGTTTACGGCTCACCAGCTTTGAAATATTTGCAGTAAATGAAAGATTTTGAGCATCTATGCAGCATGTGTACAGGCACCCTGCATGCATGGGACGAAACGTAAAGGCTGCTTCTCTCCTGCAGACAATGTCACCCAACATGCATTTATATCGCGCTTTAATGGAACAGAGTCCTTCACCGTCATTCTACTATGCATGATGAAATTCGTCCAATCTCAGTGTACCGATTCAGATGTGCTCGGAACGGGATATCTGATTCGTTCCTTGCTTTTTCCCGTGCTAATCTGGTGTGCTGCGTGGCGGTTCCTGTTGATGGCCGACTGGCTACCCTGTATAAAGGAGTGATGTAGGTGGGCTCTAAGAGAGCATGGTAGACTCTACAGGCTGGACACATTCATTGAACTTGAGAGAACGACTGTCGATAGGGTGCTAGGTACATGTAGAAATCTTCAAGAAACAGGAGTAGCAGAGGTGAGATTAGAATTGTCAGAAAATAATGCTCATCTGCACAATGATCTGGCTGGACAAGCGCACAGCTGATTGCTCTACCTTCCCATGGGCCTCTTCTCACGTATGCTGACTGAGGCTTTGTGCCAATGCTTTACTGACATGATAACCCTTGTTTCGATATCGCACACCCCTTTCTGAGTCCTTTTTGTAAGTTAATCAAAGCTGGAGAAATGGGACACTCAAGTGATAGACCCTCTAAAGATCGTGAGTCTATTACTGAGTTCAGTTCTGTCATCTTAGCACACGTCAGGTTGCCAGCAGCAGGGCGGCAATAATGTCATAACACCAACTACATAGCTTGAGCGAGAGTTTGGTATACGATCAAATCATTTCTCCGTAGGGAACTTGGAAGTAAAGGGGGTATCTTCACACCTTGATCAACTATCAATTGGCTATATCTGTCATGTTGAAATCTCCGAACCTAGCCCCTGGTTTGCAACATCTAGACTTTCACAATGCTGCCGAGGCTAGACGTTTCTGCGTGCAGGAATGTATTAATGCTGTAGGTGCCCTTAGTGGCAGCCTAATTATATGCCCGTTAGACACGTCTTGCACGGGTTTGCATTGTCCTTGATAGTGCAACCGCTGACGGATACATTCCGACGCTGGTATGGAAGCAACTTGAGCATCTGGAGACCGCAGAGCTGATAGGCACGGAAGCTGCGGATTCACTGCCTCTGGAAAAGCCCAGCAACATGAACCTTGCGGAGCAAGACATTTGGAAGCCGTGGCCATAGAACTGGGGGATGTCCTTTGACTTTGTGCACTAACGAACTGCGCTGTCCATTCGCGGCTCGTCTTGGGTCGAATTCGACGCTGGGTTAATCAACAATTGAGATTTAGAGAAGAGTTGGAGAGGGAATGCTTTGAAACGTGGGAAGAAAACAAGGCGTGAGCGTGCTGGAAAGGGGTGCGGCTTCGAAAGAGCCTGAGCAGATGGAGGATGAGGAGCTGGAGGGGATGCATGATGCTGCCATAATGCACCTGAGAAAAAAATGCCGGAAGAGAAGAGACCAATGATGCTTGAAGAGCTGCAGATGTTGTGGCGGGAGGCGTTGAGGGAAACAGAGGCTGGGGAGTGTTCCATGATGTGGTATGCTGCATGGGGATCGAAGATTTGAGCGAAATGTATAGTGTTTCTTCAGACAAGGCACTACTGAGGTACCATTTACCTTTTCCATTAATTGACAAGGCCACAGAAAGGACTTGACTGTTTTTGTGAAGCCAATCTGGCTGGAGCTCTCAACCAGCATGGCACAAAAAAAGTGACATGGGCGAAAGGTGTTGAGGATCCCGGGAAGCCACAGACGATGACAAGAAGTGTTTGTGACTTGGCCATCTAAACTAAGCTGGCGACTGATGTTCTTAGTAGCTACGAGGCACCCGACAATCTCGACTAGCAGACAGATCATGGTACTTTCCAGCCTGGTGCGTCCTGCATCCGGGCTCCAACTTCTGCTGGGCCTATGACCTCGCCGTTGCTTTTTTGCAGTACATGTGCAAAGTACGGGGCCACATATATCTTCGACGCCGTTCAGAGAGAGTCCTCCCCCCCATTAGGCAGATCCAGTTCGTCTCCTGGCAATACCTACGTCATGTCATCAACTGCTTTTCCGCCTCTCACAGAGAAGCAGGAGAGAAGCGGACCCCGTCATTCATTCGCGTGGCTCCCCTTATTTCCCGCGAAAGGCCTGATTCGGGACGTCGGAATCTCGGGATACTAATACCGTAGTATATATGTCTACCACGCAAAGCGGCATGGAGCGCGGAAAGGGGGCTTATGTAGATACGTCTAGAGACAAGGAACAGCTTTGAATGGTAGGGATCAAGCCAAGGGTGTCTCTTACGGCCCTCATCATGTTGCTCCTAGAGTACTTGATACCAACGTATCCTACCTTTCTGCATATAGGAGATAGCACTCTTCTGGAAGGCTGTTGTCCTGTTGGAATTATTGCAGCAGCAATTGTTCGCTTGGCGAGCGCGAGTTGATGCAGAGACTATAGACCGTCTCATACGGCATGAGAGAATAGGCAAGGATGCATGGCAAATTGCTGACATTTGAGCAAGGGAGTTGCCAGGGAAAAAGCAACGTCCTGTCAAGCGGCCTACTTCACACTACAGTAGCCCCCATCTGTACCCTTTAGGAGTGCTAAAATGCCAGGGAGGGTGCCGTGGGACCTGGATGAAGCCCGTCATGGTGGTCCCGCTTCCATTATTTCAGTCACCCCTGCTACAACGACATCAAACACCCAGCACCACCGGAAGGAATCCTACATCTGTGTCCCAAAGACAATGGCAAGACCACGAGATTGGCAGAGTAATAGGGTTAATGAAGTCATGTTATGAATCTTCGAATGCCAGAGCCATATCTTGTATTACCAGGCTGATCCAGGATATGCCTAACGTGGGATTGATCGAAGTTTCTGCACGAATTGCCCATCTTCTCCTCAAGCGGCCACCCATCCATGTCCAAATCATTAACCTTACTACTTTGAGTCTCAGCCCTCCAGGGAGTTCTCTGCATTAGTCGTACCCACCACCCGTACCGTTGGCGAGCCGAAAGAAGACGTGGGGATGGCTGAAGCCTTACATACAATGTAATCGCGGCACGAAACCCGGGGTGATCGTGTAGGTTTAGCGGCGGGAATGCGGTTGTCAGGAAAGGGGGTTAATTACAGGATATGCCTTGCTTTTGACCAAGAAAGTGTTGAATTTAGTCCACTCATTTCCAGAAGTTCCAGGGTTCATCCCTCTCGTTGACCCCGTTGATCTCGTTTTCATTTGCCGATATATGTACTCGGCAAAGTCAGCAGACACCGACTACCTACCTAGGTAGAATACTACCAATCCCATACTAACTTACGGCAATAGTAGTCCTTTGCAGACCTTTCCAGTCCAGCAGTGCTGATGTCAAGGGAGCTCCAATCGCCCCTTTTCCGAGTCTCGCCCAAAACGGAATTCGTTGCCAGCTCGTGACCATTTTGCGGTGTTGACTTTACACATCTAGATGGTTAACGGGGCTTCCTAGATCCTACATCATCACATCCCAGAGAGGTAGTGCGCAGAAGCCCAATGTAGAAGGTTGGTACTATTCCCTGATCCCAACCCGAGGTGTTGACGTGGTCATACGCTGCCAGCCTCTATTATCAAGCATGACCTAACTTTTGTTTCTAATTCCGTCTGACGAGAACTCAAGTTCCTCGCTGGCTTCCTCGACGCCATGTATACCTTATAGGTCATTTGGTGTGCATGCCAAGAGCAAGGTAGAGGGCATGTATGTAAGATTCACCGTTGCTCACAATGCGACTGAATACGGCAGTGATATTCACAAGGATGCGAGTTTCTCGCTCATCGGAACATGTTTCTCCGTTCAGCCTATATATCTATCGTTGTTGCGGCGTATAATTCGGTGCACAGGGGTCCAGGATCGCGATTAATAACCAGTGGACGACCAGGGGTCAAGTCTTACAGGTACTCAAAAGGGAAACCCAACGGTCAGCCATCCCACATTTTCCCCACGATCTCAGTGGCTTATTACCTACCGATCTAAACTATGTAGTTACGAGTCTGTGCCATGACGTCGCCTGAATCTTTCTTCAACACCGAGTTGACTGTCGAGAGGTGAATTTGGTTGGGAGCTTCTTATCATCCCGTCACAAGCTCGGCGATAAAGGCAACAGAGGCGACGCTTCCCTATCGGTAAAGGCTATGCTACAGACTCAAAACGTTTTCAAGGAGGAAAGATCAACCTGATCGGATTTTGCATGCATGCTGAGGCTCTGTAGGGTTACATTTCTCTGACAATGTATAGTCAGCTCTGTTTCGCAAAGAACTTCGGGGACCATCGGCTACAGTAGAAGGACCCCATACCTGCGAGCAGAAGCTTCTAGTTACCACGACCTCAGGGGTGGCGGGACAAAGTGTGTGTCGTTACCTTTGAGGGGGAGGAAGTGATCGGCGTCCAGCTTCGACCCAGCTGTCAGGGGTCCCCCAGGTAGCAGTTCGGGTCGTCGGAACGGCATCTCTGGGCACGGCCCAAAGAGGTGGTCAGCCCCAGACTTTGCTCCTTTTCGGTTCACTATACGAGTAGTGAGCCCTGAACGGCGATGGTGACTATTCTCTACCCTTGGTTAACCACGCTGAAATACGTGGGCGGCGAGTGGTGGACATGGATACTGGAGGCTCCGGCAAGGAAGCGTTCCTTGGCAACATATCCAAGGACAACAAGACGGTGTGAGGTGTCTTTTTTTGGTGAAGAAGCATCATGAACAGACAGTCTCCGACGTATATAAACCCCCCTTTGTCGACCTCCTGCCGTTCTCATCCATCCTCCATCATACAGCCAGCAAGACAGTCTTCCCTTCTCTCATACAGGACACTGCCAATCAGTCCAAAATGTTCTTCACCCGTGCCATTGTCGCCGCTGTCCTGGCTGGCGCCGCCGCCGCTACCCCTGCCGTCCTCCAGGCCCGCGACCAGAAGCTCACCATGAGCTACTGCCAAGGTTGCATTCCCATTGGTGTGGGCGGCGTATCTTGCGTCTCGAACTTCTACATCCACTGGGGTGACAACAACCTCGGCTCTTGGTAAGTAAAACACGACGAGGAGGGTTTTGCCTCCGAGCCCCCAACCTTCCGAAGTCCAAGCCCTCTTGCTGACCTATGTATCACAGCAACGACTCGTCGTTCCTCTTCGACGACGGCTCGTGCTCGACTTCTGGCGCCACAATTCCAACGCCGTCTGGTGACGGCACCTGGTCGACGACCAACTGTGGTGCCGCCACCGACCAGGTCCTGGGCACCATCAGCGCCGGCGGCAACACTTACACCTGCTACCGCGCCAACGACCAGAACTTTTCGAACTTCTGTGGCGAGACGTACGCTTGCTCCGTCTACGCCTCCTGCTATGGTCCGTAAGCGGCGAGACGAGTATGACGGGAATGACTCGGGACGGATGATGTTTAACATATACGGCCGGGTTTATAGGGAGGCTGTCGTTGGTAGGAGAGGCCTATAGTATGTCTGACTGAGGGAAAGATTTAGAGAGTGTTCGGCGTGGTACGCTGCATGGGGACAGATGATCTGAGTTAGATTTGCGAACTAAGTGAGAAGCACTGCTGATGAATATCTTACCTCTTTCATACTGTCCATCGCATAAGCCCAATATTTCAGAATCCATTCCGTATTCTTAACTCCGAGGTTTACAGCCTTACCTCTGCCGACTTCTACTTCGAGAACGATCCAGGCGAGCTGCTGTAGTGGAATGTAATTGAACTCTTAAGTTCGAGTCAGAAAACCTCGCCGAAAAATCGTCCATATCTTCAGGCATGTTGACGACCTCTTTCCTTTTGAACTCCTCGGAGAGATGGTATGATCGAGTTGGACTCGTGATCAGAACCTTCACCACAACCTTTACACCCTCTTGGGACAGAAGATTGTTGATTTCCTTGATCACTTGTTTGGTTTCATCGCGTAAATAAACAGTCTCATAATAGTTGGTGCCATCAATGAATATGAAAATGGGAGTGGTTGATGGAAGCGCAGCTACAAGATGTCGCAAAAGCTGCATCTGTTGCGGCAGACCCGGGCCTGGACTGGTTGCCTTTAACGTGTCCAAGAAGTCATGGTCGAAACAGGTGATGTTGGATGTCTCCCACTGTGCCACAAGCTGTACCAGAAGGCTCTTCAACAGGCCGCTTGTTCTTCGATCCTTGGGGCCATTTGATCCCACTTCAGGCATCTCCAGGCCGCAGAAGTGACTGAGAAGGATGACAGAGCCGATTGAGCTTAAGATCTGGATGAGCATGGCACAGAAAAAGGACATAGGCGTAATGCGATCTAAAGAGCCAAAGCCGTTGACGAGGAGTTTGCGTGGCCTTGTCGAATTAAACCAACGACCAATGCTTTCATTCGCCATGAGCCACTCAACACGCTTCTGCTCTTCTGCATCCATGGCGAGTCCGTTGCGCAGGATCCTCTCCAAGGCATTCTTATGAGCGCTCTGAATCGTCATCGCGTCGAGATCCAATAGGAGTAACAATTCGCTTCGTGATATCGTCTCTTCAGGCTCTTCTTGTATCCTTTGCTTTGCATGGTCGTTTCGATATTGCTTCAGCTCCAGATACCCTTTGCTATATGTCAGTCTCGCTTCACTGAATCGTCATGGGATCGACGCACATTTAGCTTGCTGGCACAGCCCACGCATGAATGTCGCCAAAATCCTTCTGATCCAAGCAGTGTCTTGGCGAATCTTGCCAACGCCGTCAGAAACATTTCGGAGTCTCTTGCTGTTACACAATCTGACAATACCCTCCACATGTGCTGAGGATTGCCCCAGTTCGATGATCTTCTCTTTGATCTTGCAGTTGTATCTACTCTGCTGAAGAAGAGGCTTTAGCCATTCGACTATTTGCCAGATGTCAGTAGGAAGTCAAGACTTCTTAGGTCAAACGAAGCTTACATGTATGGTCTTTTATCAACCAATACAAGTTGCTCTGAATGGCCGAAAGTATGTCACAAAACAGTCTGTAAGATGCAACCTGAAGCTGAGCGTCATCTTTATAGAGCTCTAGGTATTGACCGGTAATTTCGACTTTCTCAGGAAGTCGGTCAATGAGCTCGAAGGCTTCTTCGCGGAACTTCTTAGAAGCTGTGTACGCCTTGATTTGAGATGAGAGAGTCAGCAGAAGGAGGCATATACCTGATGACGAGGGAGCGTCTGAACGTACCCTGAGGATGAACTTGATACCCCCACAGATAACAGAAGAGAACTCAAAACTTGGAATTAAGTCGAGAAATGGCTCGACTACTTCGGACTTGTCCGCCGCTTTCCTGAACCATTTGTGCGCGGCTTTGAAGCCGGTCGGGCTCTTATATGCTTCTTCCGCTTCACGCAAAACCTCAAAGACTTCATCCCAGCTATGTGTACCCGATATATTGGAGCGCACCTGCGCAAGCAGATCGCTTTTGCTTTTGAAAAGAACCCCATGTGGCTTGTGGCCCTGAGATGTCTCGATACGATCGTGCTCTTGATCCCAAGCCAAGAGGATGTTGACAAACTCATCCTTGCTCTTCTTCGCTTCGTTATTGCTCAGTCTTTCCACAATTAGATATATGGATCCTCTGGTAGCTGTAGCATTCCACGACTACTTACTCGGCAGCATCTTCTGGGCTAATATCAGTTTGACCATCTGCCGTGTCAATTGCAGCAGAGTCATCGTCGAGCAGAGGTAATACATCTGAGAAGCCTTTTTGCAGTAGCTCAGTATCTGTGTCGATAGATCCAAGGTCGGGAGGGTTTCCATAACCAGCTGGAACGATTGACTGGCGGGTCATCTCGAGGAACGAATTGGGGTAGACGTATCGCGATGTTCACAATAAGACTACTACAGAAGGCGGCCCAATGATGGATGTCAAGAGTATAAGAGTATATCGCAACTTACCAGTAAAAGAAAAATGGTTTAGTAGGCTAATGCATTTGTCATTCCCGTAGAGGAGGTGTTCACACGTCTACACTGTGAACAGTTGTGGCGTTCAGCATTCACACCCAGCCTCAACGTCTCTCCCCCCCCCTCCCCCCAAAGCCGACGAAGGCTGCCTTCGGTGAGAATCAGGAGACATTCCATTGGATGCGAAAGAGACACGTTGTTCATGCAAGAATTCAGAAAAAGCCACAAATGTATTGCGAAATTGACAAGCGGCAGAATTTGGTTGGATAACTCTAATGTTCAGTAATGAAAATCAATATAAACTGCTTCATGTGTTACCAACATTCATTAATGGCTAGCAGTTTGTAACCCACAAGATTTTATCTGCGGCGGGGTTTGCATAAATGGCGGTTACAAGCAACATTTTCTCCCCAAGGCAACCAGGTGCCTTGCTCGACGATTCCATAGAACCTGAAGTTGTTCAGTTGCCTCGTATGTAGTACTTGCCTGGGCCTGGCGTGGGAGGAGAGTAACCCCTGACTCTGGATGACGAAAATTCAGTAGGAAGTAGCATACTGGGCACATGTAGGTTGGTAGGTATATAAGTTAAGTCCAATGCTCTCTCCCTGGTAAGTAACAGTACTCGTGCACCACAGCATTGTCCAAACAGAATTCTGCTTCTCTTCACCCTGCTCTTTCTCTATCTGACACCAGGCCCAAATGACACAATGGCAACTGCTGCAGTGAATATTGCCAGTGTCGCTACGGAAAGGCTTGTTTCATCTGAGTACTCCCGGGATGCGGTTCGCCTTTCGCAGGGTACTGCCGCTCCTGTGAATGGTATCAACGGCGCGTCAGACGATCAAGCAAACAGGGTCAAGGCTGTCGATCTGAACACTGATACGCTGGTCCCAACCTCATTGCCATTGTCCGAATCAACTCCCGGCATCGCCGAGAAGCCTGCAGAGCCCCAGGGCAATATCGATAGTGAACCAAAGGAGACTGACAAGGCCATCCTTGATTTTCTACAGAATGCGCCAGAGAATATTTACGGTGATACCTCGTCTGGGAGGTATACAGAGCTACTCTACAAGCGACTCTTGTTAGAAGAGGCCGATATGCCCCTGCATTGGAGGATCAGGAATGTCAAGATTCTATCTTTCGTTTTCCATGCATATCTTCGACTTATGGAAGATCGGTGAGCAACTGGCTACTAACTCTCTGCGGTATTCATCCAGACTAACCGACTTCATCTAGGATCTCGGTTCTTGAGGGCCGCAAGGGCTTGAACGAACCTGAAGAAGAAGAAGAGAAGCAAGAAACGGAAGTCCCTGTACCCAAGGCCATCGCCTCGTTACGAAGAGTCAAGTGGTCCGAGTTCAAGAGAAAGCACGAGGAAAAGAGAAGCATCAACGATGAGCATGCCATAGACGTCTTAGTCGGCGATCCCTTCATCCCCCACGATGTATGGAGAAATGCGCAACTTCGAAAGAATCCACTCTGTCTTACAGAGAGGCGCCGATACACAGCCTTCCAACTCTTTGGTGGCTTTCAGGAGATGCCCGAATTTGCCGGCCCAGCGGATACGAAGACACCTGGTATCAAGACGCATGAACTTTTCGGTCATGTTTCTCCCCCTATACCCCACCGTATCCGCATCAACGGAGAACCGCTGAAACAGCTTCTTGAGAAAGCGCTCGATGTGGATTTCAATTCCTCTGGTTGTCCGGTTGTTCTGCTGAGGCCCTTCAAGTTACTTGTGCACTATGACGACCGCATCAGACATATTCATCGACAGCTTGAACGCAAGTTCTGTGATGCGAATGACAGCGAAGAGAAATTACTTTCAAGGGATGAAGAAAACAGGGATTTTCTAGATCAGTACGGCACTGAACAGGCGTATAAAGAACTGGGCTGCCTGATTGAGTTCATGGACCACGACTTGAAATCTCTTACACAATTGAGAGACGTTACTAGAAACAAAGTCAGCTTCCCAGACCTTTGGCACATATTCTTTCCAGGACGTGAAGTGGTCACTTCGCAAGAGCCGATGAATGCGTACAGGGTCTTTCACGTCACCGGTGGTCGACCATATCTCTCACCTCCCGAAGATGATGAGGATGGTGAGGTTGCCGATTACACCACGGCATACCGGGTGCCCGACAAAGAGAGCGACTTGGTGGTGACTTGTTACCAAATAGACTTTGACGGTAAAAGATTTGGTCCCGTCTCCCATTCATTCAGGATTCAGAAATTCGACGATCTTCGAGACATAACAACTCTCACCATATATCCTCTGGACTTTGCCAAGAGAAAGAAAAAGGTTCAGAAAAAGCTCAAGCTTAACGGCCAAATATTTTGCAGAGTATGTCAGGGCGGCCATGTACAATACCGCGGCATGAATCTGCACGAGGCCGAGGAGATTGACAGCGAGGTGGTTGTGGACTTTCAGGCGGCTTTATGGGATCCCCAGGACAAGGACCAGGACAGCGGATGGGACTACTCTGTTGAATTCGGTATCAAACCAACAAGCAGCAATCAGGCTGAAGTCGTCATGATATCGGATGCCGGCTGTCGAAGTAAGCACTGCTGCGACAACGAAGTCATCTTTGATGATTCGATCATCGACCTCCGACGTATGGAAGAGTTTCTCGCGGAGAAGGCCTGGCTCACTACAGATCCTCGCTATCTTCATGACAATCCCAATCGCATACCTAAAGCAGACTTGTTTCTATTTCCGCACAGGCTCTTCGCCTTTGTGCTAAAGGACCGTAAATGGGGTGAGTTTCCTTCTCTTGCTTATGCCCCCTCTTTATGATTGTCAACAGCGACTAATCAAACGTTAAGCCGTTATCGACATTAACAACGTGAAGGATATGCCTGATCCGGAACAAGATGCGTGGACGTCGCTTGTACTTCCGGAGGGACACAAGCATATGGTGCATTCCGTTGTCCAAGCACATTTTCGTGACAAGAAAAACGTGTGTTCCGAGGATGAGATTCAGACAGACCTCATTCGCGGCAAAGGTGAGTGACCAAAATCGTTCTCAGAATTGCGGTGACGGACTTCCCAAGCCGATGTAAACTGTCTTGATACTGATGGGACTCTTTAATAATGTAGGCAAGGGTCTCATTATCCTCCTCCATGGCGCACCTGGAACTGGAAAGACATCAACCGCAGGTATGTTCGTCTTTGAGCATGTTCATGTGACTCATATCCAGCTAACAATGTGGAACCAGAATGCGTTGCTGGAATATGCAAGCGGCCTCTATATCCAATCACTTGCGGAGATCTTGGCACAACGGCAGTGGAAGTTGAGGGTCGACTAAAGCGTATATTTATCCAAGCTCAGAAATGGAAATGCGTCCTTCTTCTTGATGAGGTGAGAATCAATGCTGTCACATTCTCATCATACTGTCACTGAAACAATCTATATATAGGCCGATGTCTTCCTTAGTGAGAGAGGCAACGATGTAAAGCATAACAGCCTTGTATCAGGTATTGTCAGCCCTGGAGTGAACATTCCCATTGAAGGACAATCTTGGATGGCTTCCTTTACTGAGTCCATATGTAGTATTTCTCCGGATATTAGAATACTATCAAGGCATTCTTTTCCTCACAACCAATCGCCTTGGAAAGATGGACGAGGCTTTCCGATCTCGCGTCCATGTCAGCCTATATTACCCCCCCTTGAGCGAACAATCGACGCTTGATATCTTCGAAACGAATCTACAGCGCATCAAGACTCAAAAGGGGGAGTTACTGAAGATCAAAGAGGAGGATATCAGGAAGTTTGCGAAAGCTCACTACAGAGACCTGGAGCCACACATCCGGTGGAATGGCAGACAGATCCGCAACGCATTCCACATTGCTGTCGCTCTGGCCGAGAATGAGGTGACAGGCATGGCGAGCAATGGGGAACGTAAGAAAACCCCTACTCTGCGGAAAAAGCACTTTCGCTTAGTGGAGGATGCATCAACGAAATTTGATGAATACCTTACGGACGTGATTGGAGTGGAGCTCTCTGAGAGAGCTCGTACCAAAGGCTATCGACGAGATACTTGGGAAGAAGAGAGCTATAGTCGCGCACGTGGCGGAAGCCACAGGGGTCAGAACAAAAGGGCAAAGAGGAAGAGTGTTGAAGAGTCGGATGACTCCACGTCAGATGATTCTGATAGTTTGGAAGATGAACAGAATGGGAAAGCGAGTGAAGCGAACGAGACGGACAGTTCAAGTGAGGCCGGAGATGAAACGAGGTCCTCGGAAGATGAGAAGAAGTCTCGCAAAGAGAAAGGAAGCACTGAGAAGAAACGATCGAGTGGAAGGGTTAGAGATTCAGGAGCCAAGGAACGATCAAAGAAGTCGGGTCGATAGGTGTGTGTGATGTACTGAAGAAGTACACGTTTATGATAGGTGAGAGAAGAAGTAGCCAATAGTTTGATAAATTCACTCTTCTCTTGTGTTTCTCAATGTACTCGAAATACAAGCAGACACAGTCTCATTCTTTGTTACCTTGTGAACTGAGAGAAACCAGAAAATGTCCAGATGTTAATAATTACATCTGGGAGCTGATCGCAGAAGAAAGTTCTGAGTAACAAGTGGAAATGGAGCCTGGAGGATTAGGAGAATGAGACCGGCCCCAGTTGTTTCCCAGGTTAAACACCATGGCCACCTCACCTAATGCAAGAAGAATAAGGGCATGTGGTCCTCGTATGAATTTTGAGCATACTTGTCTAGATTTCATCTGCTGAGACTCATCGCAAGTGTCCTCAATGTACATATATCCATACCTAACATTTAAGACGTCTATGGAGGAGTAACTGGTACCTAATAAGCTCGTATTATGTATCAGCGTGTCGATCTGCAGATCAGCGTCGCAGGCGCGCGGCCATTTTGTTTGATGGTTTTAGGTGATCAATGCGGTATGAAAGGGGTTCTGGCAGTGATGGAGGGAATTCATAGATGTTTAATCGCTAAACGCGGACCACTGAAGCTGTAAACTTGTCTGGACTATGAGTACATGTATAAGAAAGGTAGGAGGAGGGGGATGGACGTTTGTCAGAGCTACATAGTACTGAGTTGTTGGT
>LFMI01000612.1:22473-47028 GCA_001050175.1 Trichoderma parareesei | reverse complement strand
AAAAAAAAAATGCCAAAAAAAAAAAAAAAAAAAAAAAAAAAAAAAAAAAAAAAAAAAAAAAAAAAAAAAAAAAAGAGAGAGAAGAAAAAACAAGACAAACAACCCCGTATTCACTGCGAAGCCTTCTTCCTCCCCCCTCTCCTCGTCCTCACCCCCTCCCTGAGGTTGTCCAAACCCTCCTGGACGGCCCCAGCCCCCTGGTTTACCTTCTTCGCAGACCGTTCCTGCAGCTGATGCTTATCTGCCTCCTTCTTGACGTCCTCCAGCACGTCCCTACCGCGACTCGTCCCGTTGATCCAGTCCAAGATCCCCCACGAGCCATAGTTGGACGTCCCCTTGCCCGCGTAGTGGATAGCCGTGCGCTGCACGATGCCCCCCATGATGATGCCGGGCACAATCGTGTAACCCGACATTGCGAGCGTTTCTTCGCCGGTGCAGAGCAGGAAGACGAGGAAATAGGTGAGAATGTGAGGCCGGAGGAGGGCCGCGGGGAGGAAGAGCGGGATGAACTTGTAGCATAGCAAGGGAAGCGGATGGTCCGCGAGGAGGCGGAGGCTGAAGGGTGCTCCAGCCTTTGCGTGGGCGTACTTTTGATGGCGTTTGGCAAGGGCCCGCAAGGTTGCGTTTGAGGACTTGGTGTGCAGGACGAAGCGGTGGATGGCGTAGAGGAGAGATTCGCGCGCGGAGAGGAGGATGAGGACGTGTTTGAAGATTTGCCACGGCAGAGGCAACGTGGTGGCTGTTTTGAAGATGGGCTCCTTGAAGAAGTGGGTGAAGGCGAAGTCGATGCCGGCTTCGACGGCGGTGAGGATGGCCATGTTTAGGAGGACGAGGCCGACGAGGCGGGAGAGGGATCTGGCGTCGCGCGGGGGCAGGGCGCTGCGGCCGCCGTGCTTGATGCCTTCTGCGAGGGAGGGGAGGGAGACGTCGAAGAGGAGGGTGGCGAGGGAGGGGATGAGGAAGAAGACGATGCGGATGGCGAGGATGCCGGCTGTGTGGACGACGAGCGGCGGTTGAGAGAGGACCAGGGTTGACCAGGTCATGTAGAAGAAGAGGAGGTTGAGGGAGGTGGACCAGGAGGTGAGGGCTGGGCCGAGGAAGTAGGATATCATGGGTATGGAGAAGAGGACGTCCATTTTTTGCTGTTGCTGCTGTTGGTGTGGTATGTACAATTGGTGAAGTTGAAGTTTTCGAGGGTTGTGTGAGTCGCTTTGGGTAGTAGTTCTGAGATGTTTTTTCAGTTGGTTGATTGTTGTGAGCTGTGAGCTGTGAGTTTGTGTAAGTCAAGGTGAGTTGAGTGGCGAGCGGGAGGGGAACGATGCAGGTACCCTGCAGTTTAAGTCGGGGAACCCAATGTGAGGTGCATTGGGCTACGGAGGGTATTGGTATGTAATGCCGTTTTAGCTCTTACGGAGTCATGCTTGAGCAAATCCTGTTTCGCGAGTGACATCTGTCGAACTGCTGTTAAAGCTGAGGTTGATTGATTGAAGGAGAGCTCAGAGCATCGTCATGTCTGGGTAGTGGGGGTGATATAACGGTGACGTCATGGCAATAAGGGTCTTTTTGCACCCCTACTCTAGTAGGTATCGACCTATTGAACGAAGAAGGTTAAATTGGATGCTTCTGTAGCCTGATAAGGGTTGTATATCGAGATAAAGCGTAACCAGCTGGATCTGATCCTTACCAAACGGCCCGTAATAGTTCAAACATCGGAAAGACAATCCTGCAAGGCTACTATTGGCATCTGGTCGCTTTCACTCAGAACAACAAACACATAAATAGCATCTTATTGACATTCATAGTATCAAAGAGTGATACAGATTTCCATTATTGTTGTGCAGGGCGGGTGAGTTGGCTTCAAAGGAAGAGTGGCTTGATATCTCCTGCCACTCTTGATTTAAAAAGTAAAAAGAGGCGAGACGATGCCTCTGTGCCATAGATAGCTTGAAAGCTGAAAACAAAATTGGTTGTCGGTTTCGGAAAGTCTGGGTTCGTTGGTTGGTTGGATCCCACTACCAAGACAAAGAAAACATCCCACAGCTTCAAGGGTATGCCCTTATACTCGATTGATCAGATGAGCATCTGCCATGATGCCTGAAATACCTTGCGGCATTCGGAAAGCGCGTTTGTACATGGCAATCGGAATGTATTCATGTCTAAATACAGTAGGTAGATGCATTCGTTTGCTCCCTGAAATAGCCAAGGTGATTGTGCTTGGGATATCCCTGAGCATGGGCTTTGTCGACAATGGAAAGACGCAGATATAATACATGCTGAACTGCTCTTGCTTCTTCACTGAAAAGCCTTCCCTTCTTTCACTTCATCAGTTATAGAGAGATTCGTTGTGGTGACTCAGTTTCCTGTTGATGCTCAGAGTTTCAAACAGCAAACAACAAGCCAAGTCTTCACTATATCCATTCTCTTCCATTTCGTTAACGGGCTGTGTTGTTATCGCCCAACTGCCACCGTCCTTTCTCTTCGCCCCAGCATATCCAGCAAACTCGCATACTCACCCCTCTCTACACACCTACACCTTGCATCATGGCCATTGAGGCTGAAGATGCCGCGTCATTTCTCGCTTTGCTCATACAAGTCCTTCGATGGCTGTTCCACGCTTCCTTTGCCACCGGGCTCATCATACTCTCCATCTGGCTGAGAGACATCCGCGACCACGAGTTTGATCAGCAGCACCGGAAGATCGATCGAAGATACTGCCTGATGGCCATCGTATTTTACGCCTTTGACGCAGCAATTCACTTGGGGAGTGCGCTGACGATGGTGTTCGATGCTTGTTGTGTTATGGTCTTGTCATGGTGGAAGAAGAATGAGTCAACGAGTCCTGGATTACGGGACCAGTCAAGCTCTGCGAAACCTGGTCAGCTGCGTTTCGCCCTCGACCTTAAGGTGATACCTCATATCGTACTCCTATTTCCATACATTAGGTGGCTCAGGAGGTTTGAGGCCAATGAGGAAGGGCGGAATGCCTCTTATACCATTGCTTGTATGGTTGTTTCGGCGCTCAACATTGTTTTGGCTGCCCTTGCACTCTGTGAGGGGCTATGCTCCATCTTCGGTCTCTTCTTATGGTCATGGATAGAGTCGAGAAGAGAGGGCATTCTGCCTACCCAGCTGGGTAGAATGCGCCGGGGCTGAGATTGGAATAGACGTCGGAGGGGACGCGTGGGCGGCTGATTCACTCTTTTGGTTTTGCTTGCATATCGTAGCAAACTTGGCAGAGAGAAGCTATATTTTGACGGTAGTAACAAAGAAGAAGGGTTAGCATGAGATGAACAAATTGTTTGGTGCTAGATGGCGCAACTAAATGGCAGAATTCTTCACATTATCTTATTCAAGTGTATCCCGCCTGTGCTTATCACAACTTCTT
Source organism: Trichoderma parareesei (assembly GCA_001050175.1). NCBI lineage: Eukaryota > Fungi > Ascomycota > Sordariomycetes > Hypocreales > Hypocreaceae > Trichoderma > Trichoderma parareesei. The sequence continues at coordinate 43,643 of LFMI01000612.1, read as the reverse complement.
GATAGCGTGGTTCTATCTCGTTGCCGAATCACAAAAGGGAGTATGTAAAGCAAGTACTGTAATAATAATACGCATCAAGCACAAGTCTGTTTCACGTGGCGGCTGATGAGGGCAAATACGAGGGAATGGGTGAACAAACAACATGAAGCTACATATATTCTTTTAGGCCTTCAACGTTCTATATACAACATGAATGCCTCCACTATTACCTAGGCTTATTTAACAATTCGAATCGTATTATTTGTCCTCTCAAGCGTCTTGTTTGATTCTTATCGTAGCTTTAGCCAAATTGGACAAGACTTCTTGACATTCAAACAAAGGGCTCTCTGCGGTAATACATATGAATAGCAACTTTGGTACGCATGCAGGAGTTACAACTACGTGTCTGTTTGCAATCAATCTTTGTTTGCTTGCTCTTTCGGTGGAATGGCTCTTACTCTTTGTCAAGGTGTAGCTAGGTCGAGCCTTGGCGAGTTAAGACGGCTTTCAAGCTGGACGTCAAGATGGGCGTCAAGAAGGAGCTTCGCAATAGATTTCAGTAGGGACATCACGAGGATAGGACTCGTTCTTCTACTTGTGCTTAGTCCCACCAATTTTAGCAACCTTGCCTTCTTTAAGCTCGCCAACTTGGTCATATCAACAAACGTAACGGATATATCATTCTAACCTCTATGTAAATCGTCTTAAACATGCTGCAGCTGTATCCTTCCCGAGCTCAGAAACTGTCAAATAACGATGCCGTTTAAACCCAATGTGAAAGAAAAAGATAAAAAAGGGGAAAAGCCCAACGCCTGATTCTTAATGCTTGGTGATGAAATGCGGCTGACTGGGAGCATGCCGATATAATACACATTGCTACTCAAAATGCAGAACTATGATGATGAAGATGATGGTGACACTTCCGGGGACGAGACGGCAGGATTTCTCTCATTCGGTACAGCGGGAGCTTTCTCGTCAACGTCACTGTCACTGCTCTGCAAGTCTTGCAATAGACCTCGCCCCCCGCTCATCACCTCTTGCAGATAACGGGTTTGAGGTGAAGTGTCATGGCTTACAGATGGAACTTCGAGTGTATCGCTTCGCGCCCTCTGGCGCTCCTGAGAAAGAAGAGGTAGAGGTGGTGGGTGGTGATCCTGACGTCTGAAAGTCGGTGTTTCCGGCAGTGTACCAGCTCGCTGCTGTCGAGCTACAGCAGGAGGCGGTCGCGTGGGAGAATGTGAGCGAGACGGCGATAGTCCCGGCCGAGGGGACCGCCCTCTGGCATCTCCCCTAGAGCTACCCGCTCGCGAAGGGGAGCGTGGCAGCGGGGTGGCGTTGCCATCTGCATCTCGACTAGGGTTATACAAGGCGCGTGTGATGCGGAGCTGCTTGTTTCTCCATAACTCTCCTGGTGTCTCGGGCCAATCCACTGCTTTTCCTCTTCTGAACTCGGAGTCATCAACCAGATTGTGCGCCTTGGAGCCGAGTGTTTCGCCCACGGAGACAATGATTTTAGCAACCCTTCGTCTGCTACTGGAGCCTGCCGTAGATGGTGGCCTGACTGTGCTGTTCGAAGACGTGTGTCGTTGCATGGTCACCGATGCATTAGTGGAAGCGCTGGTTTGCGTAGTTTGAACCCGGTCGACATTGTGCAAGGGGATGGCAGATTCAGTGTCAGTTTGTCTCATTTCTGGAAAAGTGCTTGATCCAGGTGTTTCTGTGGTGTACCCGTCCTCCGAAGAGTGTGATCCAGGACTGCTGCCGCTCGAAGAGCATATTGCTAGAGATTGCCCGTGAGGATTGTCTGGTTCAGAACCATGATGCGAGCAACATGTGCAAGGGCAACCCCCAATGGAGCCAGACTCTTCTTTAACGGCATTCACATCAGCGGCAAGGACAAGATAAAGCGATCCGATGACTGCCAAGCCCGTTCCGACAATAGGTGACCATTGTCCTTTACATAGTTAGTACCTTGTGAAGGAGAATATCCGGCCTCTGTGTCAACCGCTGGAAAGCTTCGGAGTACTTACCAATGCTGGCCAACGACTCAACTTGGTAACTGACTGGACCACTGAAGAAGTTGATCTCGCCGATGATGAGAATGGCAAGCCCAGCACCCCCAAAGATGGGAACTGCCACCACAGAGAGGAAAAAGCGAATCATGGCATTGACATCCCTCATAGTCTTCTTTGTTGCACCGTTGGTGCCCGGAATTTGCTCGTCAGCCTGGCTATCATCGACCTCGATGCCAAAGGGCGATTTCCAGTTATCCTCAAACACCAGTTCCGCCATGGATGCCATCCAGACAATGGTGTGGACGCAGCACGCGGCCGCGATGAGTGTCGCCGTGCCAAACGTGAGCCGGCTGGGCGCAGGAATCACGTAGATGTCACTCGATGAGCCCTTTCGCATGGGCGAGAACGGCCCCTCTGTTTCAGAGCAGACAAGTCCACATGTTGTGCTTTCACCGTAAGGGAACTTCGAGGGGTTGGTGAGTATCGGCCTGCCTTGAGCATCCTGACTGCAGGGGAATGTCTGGGCCCGGTAAAACTCAATGGTGAGGCTGAGTAGTCCTGGATGCAAGGGTGATCAGTCAGTCGTTGGGGGTTCCAAGTGACATGTAGTGCTTGGAATGCAATAGGTAGCCAAGATATGGATCAAAGAGGGGTCAACTGGTTATTTGGACTTGAATTCTTACCTGCGAGAAGCAAGCCTGCCCACAGAAAGATTGTATTGCGACCTGGAGTATTGCGATACGTCTCGGATAGCCTGACGGTCACTGGCACGACGAGGACGCCAATTGAGCACAGCTGAAAGGCACCATATATGTCCATGTCCACAGCCTCTATACATTGAAGAATTGTTAGCCTGGACAACTTGGCTACAGGCGGGAAGTGTCCCTTACTGTCGCGATGCAACGCTGCCAGGACGATGCCATGGACAGCAGCTACAGCTGGGAGGAGTAGTGCGGCAGCCAAACAAGCATTCTTAATCCATATCTCCCTCCGAGCAAACAGGCATGCTGCTATTAGCACGTAGTATCTGTCGATGAAGAGTCAGAAAGTGTACGAACGGGCTGCTCCTGACCAGCAGGGTGCCTTTGTCTGAAGGGTGGATTGCTTGGGCTATGATTGACTTGGTTTTGCTGAACTGAGCAGCTCAAGCAGCTTGACTTACAAAACCCTGGATCCGGCGCCATACTGGCCAGAGACTGGCCATGCGCAGATGACCTCTACGGGCTTCGTGGCATTGTTGGCCGATGCGAGGGAGACCGACAGATTGCTGCCATGAGAGACGATGGCATCACTCAGAGAAGTATTCCACGATAGCGCCGGCATCAGCTTCTGACAGACGCCGATGGATTCGGCTCAACAGCTCTCTGGCGGGTGTGCAATCGCCGTGCAGCGGCTGAGCAGGCAGGTGTCTCAGTAAAGCCAACTAGATACTAGGTAGCTGTGCAGGAATTCCCCCAACAGCTGGTGCAAGACGGTAGCGCCCTATGCAAGGGAGGAGGTGGTGAGTGAGCATGTTATAAGACATACCAAGAGGCAGAACATCGAAGGAGCCGTCTCTTGCTGCCATGAGGCTCTTCCATCGCTCCCTGCCTCCCCTTTAGCCAGCTCAGGGACGAGCGTCTGCACAGGTTGAATTGTACGACGCGAAAGTACCCCCTCGGGTATTGGAGGATAGTCGCCGGAAGGATTTGTTTGTTCGTCATAGGTGCGTTCATTCCGGTGTCTCCTCATTCTGCGGCTAAGCAAACTGTGACCTGGTCGCTGCGGGAGAGGCCCAGGCAACAGAATAAGCCAGCTCGCCCTGCTGCAGCCGGCTGGATGAGGCATAGACGAGACGAGCACAGCCATGATTGCCCAAGCCGAGGGGGGTTACACAGACCAACTGGTAGCAGCTGATGGGCCAAAGATGGGCTTGATCGTCCGGCTTGATGTCGAGTTTGTCTTGCTTGCCAGCCTTGGTCTCTAGGCGCTCCACTACCCCGAGATGGGATCGTCAACAACTGTCAGCATCACTCTGGGGCTGCGCCAGAGCCTCGTCTTCAACGATGGCCCTTGTCCCGTCTGTACTCGTCATCCCTTCTGGAAGCCCAGTCTACCTAGAGACTTGATGTCGAGGGTCGCGCAAGTGGCGCCACCCCAGACCAAGCACAAGCTGCAGCACATCCCTTCGAGCCGTGCTTCGTGCAGGAGGCATATATAAGGTATGAAGGATTCGGTGACCCAGACGGGCTGAGGTTATTTCGCCCCGACGCCAGGAAGGTTGCATGGCTGCATCACTCGCAGTATTAGCCACAATTCAGACAAGGGACTCGGACCAGCACAGTCAACGCTTGTTGTTTGCTTCTGGGTGGCCGCCATCCCAGAGCCAGATGCACGTGGGGGAGTCTGTCGCATGAGCTAAGAAGGCCAAGAGCCCGGTTTCTGGCACTTGCGCGGGGTTTGAACCGAGGTGGGAGTATAAGAAGAAGCAAATTCGAGGGATCGCAGGTTTGGTGATTGGATGGCTGGGCGGGAGTGACGATACTCTTCTCATCTGCCATATGTTGGTGGAGAGAGAAAGAAAAGGAAGCTGAACTGCGAAACATTCACGATCCAATCTTGGAACCTAACTTGGAAGTCGGTGTAGATTCAAGGTTGAGCCCCCCAATCGTTCAGCGGTTGCTTAGGGCCTGTCGGTGCCTTCATTCGCTGACCGAGCGCTAGACTCGTGCGCTGAAGCCGTCGGACGCTGCCTAGAACGGCTCGAGAAGCTGCTGGACAGCACTACACCAGGACTGGAGCCCGACCGCCTTTGACCGCAAAGAATTTGTAGGTGGCGACGGTGAGAATCCAGATTTGAAACTTCAACGTCATTGAACCTCCTTTTATCTCTCTCCTCTGGCGCTCAGCCAGACCCGAGCCAGGGACACGGCGAACCATCGTCGGGCTCAACAGAGCTCCATCTGTCATTACCGACATGGCGCAGGATGACGGCGACTCGCTCTCGACGAGCCAGATCAGGGACTGGCGCTCCATCATCACGCTGATTGTCTTTATCCTCACAAGTAGGTCAATTCGCCTCACCGGCACAGCTTCCACTCCGGGGCCACCTCGGAGCACAGCTCCAGGCTTCACTTCCGTTGTCAGACTGCTGATCAGCTCACCTTGCCAGATATCAACGTTCTGTGTCCGTTTCACATTCCCATCTTCGTGCCCAGGAAACTCTGGGATCGCTTCCTAGACGCCGTTGCAGCCCTGAGAATCATCCCCAAGCGAAAGTTCCGCTCCCCTCCGCTCGCGCTCAATGATGACAACGACAACAACGGCAAGATCAAGCCCTGGGCGCGGCTCAACTTCCCGATGAACTTTGTCACTGCGCCCCTCATCGCGGATCTGTTTCTGCTGGCCATTCGGGCCATTGGCCGGCAGGAAGTCCACGATGGCACCATTGGCGCTGACAACATTTCGCCAATCGACATCATGGTCTTCTTTCTCACGCTGGCCTACATCGCCATCTCTATCGACGCATCTGGTCTCATCCGCTATCTGGCCTTCAGGGTGCTCCAATGGGGGGGAGAGGTCGGACATCGGCTCTTCTTCTACCTCTACGCCTTCTTTTTCGTTCTGGGCAGCTTCATAGGAAACGATCCAATTATCCTGTCGGGGACTGCCTTTCTGGCGTACATGACGCGGGTGTCAAGCAACATTGTCCATCCCAGAGCGTGGATCCATACCCAGTTCGCAATTGCAAACGTTGCGTCTGCCATTCTGGTGTCGTCCAACCCGACGAATCTTGTGCTCGCGGGGGCCTTCAACATCAAGTTCATCAACTACACTGCCAACATGATCGTCCCTGTGGTCGCCACCGCCATTGTTCTTTTTCCCTTTCTGCTCTACGTTGTCTTTGCCAACGAAGACCTGATCCCCCATTCGATCGAATTGCACGAACTTCCGGACCACGTCAAGGCCAAGAAGCCCGTCAATCCCAATATTCCGCACGCGAGAGGTCATACCGATGCAGATGAGGCGGACCTCGCCAACAATGACGAAGGAAAGTTGCTGTCTCTAGAAGAGATCATGAATCCCTTCTTAGACAAGGGAGGAGCGGCATTCGGAGCCGTCATTATGGCGGCCACACTCATCACTGTGTTGGCAATCAACGCCGCAAGCACTAAAAGCGGCGCTCATCCCGTGTTTTGGGTCACCCTGCCGGCGGCTTTCGTCATGTTCTGCTGGGATCTCGGCTTTGGATGGTATCACCGGAAAGAAACGCGCGAGATTGCGAGAAAAGGCAGACTGGAATTTGAGAATGCGCGCGCCGAGCGAATCCTAGCCGATGAATCGAGGCGACAGTCTGTTGCCCAGGCTGGGCTGCAGGACGGGACGAAGCATGGAGCCGGCTCTTTCTCTCCAGGCTTCAGGTCAAAGGAGGCACGATCCTCCCCAGACTTGGATGACGACCATGAGCTTGACGATACGCCCAAGGCAATCAGCGACCCGAACGAGGGAGATGGCACGAAAGTACTAAGCCCACCCGCCCACGGACACATCTCCACTCCAACAATTCTCTTGACCGAAGACACTGATGCTCGCGCCCTCGCCGCGATGACTTCGGCCGACATGGAACTCTCAATGCTATCACAACCTGCGGATGCGGAGAAACAAGAGCAACAGAATCCAGCGAGCGACGGCAGTTCGCTTGGGGAGAAGAGCGGACAGAACCAGGTCGTAACTGAAACGCCACCCGAGGGACTCTTCGTGCCCTCTTCTGACGAAGACGTGGAGAGAAGGCGCCAGAATTCGCTGTCGTCGGTCCAAATGCCACGCGGGCCGGCCACTCTACAGTCCCTGGGCCAAGATGCGCTGAGATGGTGCCAGGAGACTTTTCCGACGGCGGCGGCTGTCATCCTTCATTTACCATTTGCACTCGTTCCGTTCGCCTTTTGTATGTTCGTCCTCGTTCAGGGGCTGGTCACAAAGGGCTGGGTTCCTGTTTTTGCCTACGGATGGGACCATTGGGTGAACAGGACTGGCACGGTTGGCGCCATAGGGGGCATGGGCTTCCTTTCCGTTGTTCTATGCAACGTAAGTATAACTTCCAGACATACATCCTATCCGGTCGCTGGCTAACGAAGATGCAGTTTGCAGGGACAAACATCGGCACCACGATACTGCTTTGCCGCATCATCCAGAAATGGCAGGAGATTCATGATCGGAGCGGTGTCCCCATTAGCGACCGGACCTTTTGGGCAACAGTGTACAGCATGGCCATTGGTGTCAATTACGGAGCGTTTAGCTCCGCGTTCAGCGCCTCTCTTGCGGGTCTGCTCTGGCGTGATATTCTTGCGAGAAAGCATATTCGCGTAAGAAGCCTAGATTTTGCGCGCGTCAATCTTCCCATCATCTCTATCTCTATGATTGTGGGGTGCGCGGTACTTGTAGGCGAAGTGTACATTGTTCGGAAAGAGACGCCTTATCAAATGTAGATGGACTTCTGCTCTTTGGTCTTTGGCTTTCTTTTACTCTCAGCATTTTATATGGAGTTTGCTTGTTTAGACGGAAAAGGGGCGGGACGAACCTTGGGTGTGGAACGTTGGGCAGGCGATGGCGCAAAGGATATAATGAGCACATGATCATCTAAGCGTATAATTTGCTATGTAACTACGCTACTGGAGTTGTATTTCCAAGGCTATCTCATCAGTAGAAATCAATTTCACGCTTGTGAGATAGATGTTCTTAGCACAATGTTGGGGTATATGGTTGCTGTTGGGTATGGGTGACGAGCCAAGGGGGGTTTATCACGACCACGAGAATTACCCACCTACTTATGAACCCGACTCGATATGAACATCCAATGGCTTGGAAGAAAGAAAGAGCATAAGCTCTTCGGGTAGCTAACTTGACTAGACCTCACTATATAGAAGACACCCCTTGTGCCCGCCTGGCTGAGGACAACTGATACCTGTCCCTGGCGTTGGTGTCTCACACCTACCTGTACTATGGAAACAAGAATCGAGATGAGGAACTGCGTGTGCAACCGACGACAATGGGAACAAGATACCTACAATTGAACAAACTCGACAATGGAAATGACTTGGGCGGTCAAGGACTCGGCTAAGTGCTGGTCCCAAAGTTTAAAGCGCGGTTGCGTTTCCATTCGCTCGTCACCATTCTTTTGACAGCTGGCACGCGGACTTCTGGTGGCTTGGCCTGGACTGGACCTCATACCTACCTGAACATCTCTAGCAGATCCCATACAATTCACTTCAACTTGGACTTTTTGTTCTCTTCCACAGCCACACTTTTCCTGTTTCTTTGCCAAACCCCCAGCTTTCAATCTCGGGCTCACATCTTGCTTCCTTCATCCTCCTCAACTTTGGTCTCTTTAGCATCTCTCATCTTCCATCTCCCATCCCTCTTCTTCTCTTCTTCAGCTTCCATCTTGGGCCCAGTATCTTATCACATTCCTCATCCCCCAGCAGAGACGATAGAACTCACTCACCATGGGCGGGTTGAGCAAGCTCCCGCAGGAGCTGATGGACCACATCACGGGCCACATCGTGAGAAAAAAGGACTTGAGCTCCCTCAGCAAATGCAGCCGTGGCCTCTACTGGGCAGTTTTGGACGTCTTGTTTACCCGAGCCTTCATCCAGCTGGCAGAGTCCGAGGGCCTTCATCACGCTCTTGCGACCGTCTTTGTTCACGCGGCGAAGCTCGATTCGCAGAACCTGATGCAATGGGCCATCTTCAGCAAGCATACTTCACAGCTCATAGGGTGAGATATCCGATATTCGACCTGATCTGAACAGGACTCGGAGGCTAATGTTCATAGGTCATTCAATCCCATGGACAATATTGATATTGTTCAGGCCGCGCTGCTCTATGATGCACCCAAGATGGCTACCTTTCTCCTCAAGAACGGCGTCAATCTGGATGAGAGCATGACGCTCTACCCCGACATTAAGCCTCTGTACAGCGCCATCTCTCGACCTCTCAGCACAAGTCTGGGGGCTCTGGACGGACCGCTTCGGACTGCTTGCAGTTATGCTCTCCCACGAACCGTGGAATACCTCCTCACCAGAGGTGCCGACCCCAACACGTATAGTCCCTTTGGCTATACCGCGCTTCACATCACCGTGATGCGCAAGCTGCCATGGAGCCGCTTTCGGGATTTTGCATTGTCTGATGAGGACAAGACCTTTCGAGATGACGACGCAGCGTATGCTCGTTCTGAAGCTACTCACTGGCCAATCAACCTAGAGGCTGAGCACGCCGACAGAATGCTTGCCCTTGAGAAGGCTCAGTGGGAAGCCAATGTGGCCCAGACTGTCGACGTGTTGCTCCGTTTTGGTGCCGACCACGGCCTGATCACGCAGACTGCCTATCGCCATCAGTGCAACCACAAGTGCTGGAAGTCAATGAGCTGCGCACCTTTGAAGCAACGGCCTCTCCATCTCGCCGCCGCCGCTGGCCACACATCAGTCGTGACGCTTTTGATGAAGAGAGGCGCAAGCGTATTCCACAATGACGAACAAGGAAACCTGCCAATCGTTCGTGCCATGGCTCACGACCATGAAGACATTGTCTATATTCTCTTCACGGCCATGGAAAAGTGCGCTAGGCGAGACCGCCCTTTCAACCCCGTTGTCTGCACGACAACCAAGAGCACCGCTCTACATGTGGCGTGCCGGTTCAGCTTTTGGGATATGGTGGTCGACCTCTTGGCGCGCGGTGCCGATGTCAACGGACTGGATACCCTAGGCCAGACACCATTGCATGAGGTTCTGAGGCAGGAAGCTCAGGAGCTGGAGGACCGCCTGGTCGAGACTCTGCACACGCTGGTTAATTATCGTGCGAACCCCGATGCCGTTGATCTCAGTGGCAAGAGGGCGAGAGGCCTGGGAGAGAATCACCGGCTTGCCGGGGTACGCGGCTTGTTCCAGTATGCTACATATGCTAGGGCCGAGTATGAACGGCTCACTAGAGGTGCAGACACTACTGAGTGAGTATTGACGACATTCCAGCTCAGTCATGACAGGAAGTTTGAACTGACAGCATCTTCTTAGAGAGGTCTACGTTCAGCCACCTCCGGACCCAAGCTGGCGCGCGGAGGAGCCTGAGGAGGCACCAGTTTCCAGGAAACGAACTTCCAGAAAAGCTCCTAAATGGGTCACCAAACAGAGCTTTCCCGCACTGAAAGGCGCGAAGCCGCAGACCAAGACCGCAGGTGCTGACTCGAAAGACGCAAAATCCTCGCCCACTGCCCAACAAGCTACAGAAGCTGTCCAGAAAGCAAAGAGCTGGCTTTTGAGTGCGCAGAAGCCCCAGCTCACTGTTGGAAAGGCCAATTCGGTATGGAATGGGCAGAACATTCTCAAGCCGGTGAGTAAGGTCGAGGTGAACAAGACAGTTGAAAAAATTGAGCCCGAACAGGGCAAGAAGGCGAAGAAGGGAGGTCGCCAGAAGAAATGGGTCAAGGTGTCTTTGAAAGACTGATGAGCAATGCTATCCACTCTGCTTACGGAGTTTGCTTCATCTCGGAGGCTATATGTTGCTTGTTGCCTGTTTACCTGGCCTAGCTTGGCGTTGATCCGGACGATTTGTATAGAGTACCTAGATGCGGCAAAACGTACGGAATATAGCACAGATTTACAGATTTGTATGACAGAATCGCTCTATGTCCTTTCTATTCTCTCACGCTGACGAAGTTAATTGTTCAGGCCAGCCACGGAAAAAGAGTTGCTCATGGATCATCATCATCATTATCGAGCGTCTCCTATCCCCAAGAATCCACATCAGAAGATAACCCGGAGACCCCAACCAGCAGCCACGCCTCGCGCAATATATAGCGTAACGACAGTCGCCGCATAGAAACACCCTGCAAACACAATGACGCCGTTATACGAGCCATTCTCGGCTTTGATAATGGCACCAGCAATGGGCAGCCCAATAAGCACGCCGAAACTCGCAATGAAGAACGCCGTGCCAGTTCTCTTGCCAATATCCTCAATGTTGCACACCCTGCTGATACACACGGGCGTGACACTAATCGCAGCACCAGACCAGAACCCGTACAGAACAGTAAACGAGTAAATCTCCGCCTCATTAGTGGCGGCAGTGTACCAGAGCGCGAAGATGAGAGCCGCGCAAGTGGTTGCCGTGAGGGCGAGGATGTTGAAGGCGCCGAAGCGATCAGCCGCATAGCCTGGGAGCGCGCGGCCGGGGATGGCGCCGACGTTGACAAGGGCGTTGAGGAGGTATGCTCGCTGGGTGGGCATCCCGGCGTGGATCGCGTACGAGGAGATGTAGGTGTACGGGATGAAGACGGCAAACTCGACGAGGAAGACGGCGAGCGTGGTGAGGGCGTACTTTGGATCGCGGAGGGCGGCGAGGTCGATGGCGCTGCCGGGCCGGATGCTGGTGTTCTTGTTGTCGGGGAGGCGCTTCTTCATGAGCGCAACGGCGAGGCAGCCCATGGCGAGGCAGATGAAGGCGATGACGCGGGTGGCCCAGGGGAAGCCGATCTCGGGCGTGAGGTAGAGGATGATGATGGGGAAGAGGATGCCGCCGAGGCCGCCGGCGGTGCAGGCGATGCCCGTGGCGAGGGCGCGGCGCTTGTCAAAGTAGTGGCCGATGATGGCGATGGCCGGGTTGAAGAGGAGGGAGGCGGAGGCGCCGCCGAGGAGGCCGAAGCAGAGGAAGAATTGGTAGAATTCTGAAAGGGGAGGTGATTTTGTGTGAGCTTGTGTGTGTGTGAGAGAGAGAGAAAAGGGGGGGGTGAGGGGGATGTTTTGAGTGACGGACCTTTGCAGAGGCCGATGAGCATCATGGAGATGACGATGCCGATGCTGCCCGGTATGACCAGGTATTTCACATCATACGCGTCGAAGATGGGGCCTAGAGATGCCAGTTCGTTAGCTATGAGCTCTTCGAGGGTCTTCTCCAGGCATATCAGGAGAAGCGACAAGACGACTTACCGACTTGCGCTCCGCAAAAGTACAGGAAAAAGGCATAGCTGCTGAGGATCCAACCAATTGTCGATTCAGGGAGATGCTTCAGCTCATTCTCTGACAGTCTCGCCTGCAGAACGGCCATGGTGTTGAGGAGCCCCATGGAGGTGATCATGCAGGCCCATGAGCCGAGGACGACGAGCCATGCCTGGAGGCCACCATCGGGGTAGGAGGTTATTGAGATGTCTTCAGCAGCGAGTGTGACTATGAGTGAGGTTGTCAGTGCATGCTGGGAGTATTTCAGATCTTCAAAGACTGAGTCGAAAGTTGAATCTTCGTGAAGTCTGGGGTAATATGGAGTACATGAAAGGGGTCCTCTATGAGGAAGAGACGTACCGGCCGTTGCCATTTTGGGTATGCTAGGTAGGTACCTATTTAAACAGATCTACAAGGCACAAAGGAAACAAGACAAGCAACGCAGCCATGAACAGAGGTTTCCATTTTGAGGACCCGACACTGGAAATGCTCGTTCTTAAGGCGTCTTTCTAAGCCAAGGAAAAAAAACTGGATTGGGAGCCACCGGTGAGCCGGGAGCCAGAGTTGCCGCTCATTCGACAAGTGGATTCCCGTGTTAGTTGACGCCCTACGAGATGCGTGGGATGGAGTTGGGAATGCCTGCTTTGTTTACCGATGGCTTCCAGAAGACTCCATCAAAGCCCCTTCAGATGTTTCCTATCCCTAGATGAAGGTGACCACATCTTCGTGGCTATATGCCAGATTAGAAACTTTATAACATGAAATATGAGAATATCTTGACCGTAAGGCATCACAAGTGATAGGCCAGGGTCAGATTTTTTTTCGCCTTGCTTCGGCCCCATCACGGAATGCGCCGGTCTCAGAAAGTATGACTAACAGAAACATGGCCGGAACCACAGCAGTTACTTACTCGATCGAGATATCTTATTACCCCTGGTCTCTGATCTGTCTTTGTGAGATAAAGTCGGGGATGAGATTCATCGTCGATCGACATTGGCTGATCCGGAATGCAGTTGGCCGAACACTAGAATTGCCGGATCCGGAATCGAGGGAGCACAGGAAAGTGGTGCGTAATAGGTATTAAATTGCCAATCCATCTATGTATGACAACGATTGACAGTGATTTGCCATCTTGTTGATACAAAGAGCAACTTCTCTTGCAGATCTACCTATATCTTGTTAATCGGCATGCTTGGCAGTACGACACATGGGGCATCATGCTTCAGAGTGACAAGCTGCCTTGGTAATAAATTGTCTGATGTTGCAGTTCACCTGAGTGACACTGTGACATGCTACAACCTTCAGCAAGGAAAAATTGTGTCTGTGTATGTAACTCAGCTCAGCAGAGACGAAGATGGCTGGTCGAAGCCGTGGCTTATTAGATCTCAAGCCGGATACATATCCGCGATGGCAATCAACCCCTCCACAACCCACACAACTGACCCCTGCCAACGGCCATCTGGTGCAAGATCACGCAATCACCAGCACAAAACACCAAAGAAAAACAAATACCGCTTCATACGATTACACGGTTCTCACAGATTAAAGGCACTGCAACATGAACAGCCCAGAAGACTCGAGAGAAGACACCACGCCAGCTTCCAAAGCCGACTATGATCTCTCTCGCCCCATCCATCCCGCAGTCGGCATGAGACAAGGGCTCCCCAACTATGGCGATCCTCACTTCTCTCTGTTCCTCCGCAAGGTGTTCATCAAAGCCCTGGGATACAGCGAGGACGCGCTTTCAAGACCCATCATTGGCATCATCAACACGTACTCGGGCTTCAATCCCTGCCACGGCAATGTCCCCCAGCTCATTGAGGCGGCAAAGAGGGGTGTCCAGCTCAACGGGGGGCTGGCGATTGAGTTCCCAACGATTAGCATCCACGAGTCGTTTTCTTCGCCGACGAGCATGTTTTTGAGGAACCTCATGAGCATGGATACGGAAGAGATGATCAAGGCGCAGCCGGTAGATGCGTGTATTGTCATTGGTGGTCAGCTTGATTTCACATAGAGCTGTTGTTGACCATGGATGGCTGATGGCATGTCGTGAACCAGGATGTGACAAGACAGTCCCGGCTCAGCTCATGGGCGGAATATCCGCCAACAAGCCCATATTGCCTCTGATCACGGGGCCAATGATGCCCGGGAGTTTTAGGGGCGGCCGTATCGGGGCCTGTACAGACTGCCGCAACAACTGGGCGGCTTTCCGGGCAAACGAGATTGATATCGAGGACATCTCAGCACTGAACGAGGAGCTTGCTCCGACGGTAAGACTTGTCAAGTCTGGAGGTGAGAACTCGACTTACACCAGCTGCATACCTAGGCCGGGACATGTGGCGTCATGGGCACTGCAAGCACAATCGCCTGTTTGACGGCAGCTCTGGGACTGATTCCGCTTCGCGGTGGTGCAACTGCTCCCGCGGTATCAAGCGCTCGACTGCGAATAGCCGAGCAGACGGGTGCAAATGCTATAGCAGCAGCCAAGCACAAACGCACTCCGCAATCCATTCTCACCGAGGCATCTTTCCATAACGCCATTACTGTGCTTCAAGCCATCGGAGGCTCCACCAACGGCATCGTGCATCTCCTCGCCATTGCAAATCGGCATCCAGAAGTATACTGCACAATCACCTTACAGACAATAGACGAGATTGGAAGAAGGACGCCGTTGGTTGTTGATCTTAAGCCCAGCGGCGACAACTACATGACGGACTTGCATAATGCAGGGGGCATTCCTGCTCTGTTCAATGTGTTACGGCCACTCCTTAAGCTGGATGCCCTGACGATAACGGGTAAGACCTTGGGTGAGGCTCTGGATGAGGAGAGCTTTCGCCCGTTTCCGCTTACTTCGCAGATCATACGACCGTTGGACAACCCACTGTATCCGTCTTCGAGTCTCGCAGTTCTATATGGAAATATTGCCCCTCACGGAGCCGTTATAAAAGCCAGCGCCAGCAAATACAGGCATCTTCTCACTCATCGAGGCCGAGCTGTGGTGTTCGCCGGCCCCGAGGACCTTGCCAAACGCATTGATGATCCGGATCTCGATGTTGATGAGAACAGCGTATTGGTCTTGCAGGGTATTGGCCCTGTTGGCTTCTCAAGCCCAGGGATGCCAGAGGCAGGACTGATGCCCATCCCGCGCAAACTGGCGGCCCGGGGAGTCAAGGACATGTTGCGCCTCTCAGATGGACGCATGTCTGGCACGGCGGGGGGGAGCATCGTTTTGCATATTTCGCCCGAAGCTGCGTTGCCGGAAAGTGTATTTGGGGTTGTACGGGATGGAGATGTCATTTGTTGTGATGTGGAGAGGCGAATGCTTGAGGTGGAGCTTGATGAAGCAGAGATTGGGAGGAGAGTTGCGGAGAGGAAAGATAGGTTAGAGAGTCTGCTGGAAGGGCTCGGACCTGCAGAGACGAGGAGGCGGCCAGCGCGTGGATATAGGGGGTTGTATGAGAGGAGTGTGATGCAGGCTCAGGATGGCGTGGACTTTGATTTCTTGACTGCTAACGGGGCGAGTCAATGATCCTGGCCGTCTACCTCCGCGCTTGTATTCTGAATCTTGAGCTTGAAATTCAACCAAGGCCCAATTGAGTTCTCGAGAAAAAAAAGTGTACTGCTGGGGCATATCCGGTACGAATATGGTTACACAGGAACACTCTAATCGATCTGTTTAGTCAACGATGAAAGACCCAAGGACACTGAACCACCCTCAGATAGACCACATTTGCAGCTCAAATTCACCAGTAGCTCGCACAATTGCGTCCTTCCATTCATATGCCATGAGCAGTTCATGCAGCCGTTTCGTGAAATACTTCGCATATGAGTCAAGATCACTCCCAATCTCGGAACTGCGCCATTGCAGCGACATCCCGACATGCTGGCTACTATAAACAAGTCATTGACACTGCTCTTCATTCTGAAGAAATTATTTACCTTGAAGGCCCCTTCGAAGGACTGTCTTTGCTTGAAGTCTGATCCTGAAGCAAGACAATCTGCGGGCTTCTTGAGAAATTTGCATGGGATCCGATGCAGAGTGCTGCAGTACTGACAGATGGCTTGCATGTTCTCATACGCGGATGCCAAAGCAAGTCAGTCTATCAACGCAACACCATGAGTTCACGAGTGGTTCATTATGTATTTCTGGCTGATATGGTATAACTGAATTGTCCCTTTGGTTACAAACAGTCTGGGCTGGACGATTGGCAACTTCGAAGAGCCGCTGGCTGATTCGCGAGTTTACATGGTAGGTTAGCTGGAAATGAAGAGCGAGCCGTCTGGGAGACGTCTCAAAGGCTATAAAGCAACCGGCACGTCAAATATACGTGGAGAGGCGACAGCATGCACCGCCACTTAGAGAATGATTAGTGGGCATGTTGTGGCAGTATGAAATGCTGCGTCTGTCAGATGGCTGATGGAGGTAACAATGCGCTTAGCCGGCCATTCAAATTCATCGCTCGAGCCATATAGTGGTCGAACCATATAGTGGTCGAAACTCTTACCAACTAGGAGTTCGACTACAATATTCCTTTTCAACAAGATTCCTCAATGGGAAGTTTGGCGAACTACTCGAACTACTCGACCTGAGCCTGTGTTGCATCCAACAGTTGCGAGATCGGAGTACAAGAGTCGCGGTAGGCCAGAATCTCGGCGTTTCTAGACAGACAGTAACATAAGTGCATTTGGAGATGACGGAATGTCTACAGCGAATGGTTTCTGTCGTATGTCGTCTGTCATATTGATTCGCAAGAATCGGTAAAAACGATAGAGCGAGTGGGTTGCCGGACTCTTCCGGAGTGGCCTTTGTAGGTACCGAGTCAGGGGGGGGGTATCAATGCCTTGGAAGGTCGCGCATTGTCGTCACACTGCAGCTCTGCAGCGGCTGGCGATCTACTAATAACGGATGTCTGGCGAGTAGAAATCCCAGCTTTCAGCCACATGGAGAGACAACCTTGGCTCTCTCCCCAGGATCCATGAGCTAGTCCAGATGTCACAGCGGAGTGTTCAGTTTCCATTCTTTCGTTTAACATTACCTGTGATCCCCAAGCCGTCCGAATAGTCACCGTCACCTTCACCGTCACTCTCATTGTGCCTGGCGTCCTCGGAGATCTGGGCTGAGTTGCCCAGGAATAGGTTGGATGATACTGTAGAGATAGAGACAAAGCCCAGCCCTCCGCGGTGCCGCCGTGGGCAGATGGTGCCTCCCCCTCATCGACAATCATTTCTGTTTGTGCCATCCAGAGTCGGTTTTGGCCGGCTAAGCCACGTTTGCATTAATTGCTCGACGCCAAACCGTTGGAAGAGTGGAGAAGAAAGGCCTGGGAGCACGAATGGTGATCTCCCGTGTAAGCAGGGCTTGCATTCCGGAGGCCCCGTTCTGCTCGGTAAAACGTGAGAGGAGACTGAGAGCCAGAGAAGAGACGAGAGGTTTCCGTGCGTCTCTCTGGGCTACTAAAGATAGCAGCGCGTGGGCGGGAGAAGCCCTGCCGGCGAAAAGGCACGACGCCACAGACCCGAGGTGACGGATGAAGGAAGATATGTAAGTACATGGTTTTTCAAAGGAGGGCCGGACGAGGAGGGCATTTAAAGCAAGAAGCCATGCGGAGGAGAACTCCCGAAGTCGTTACGTCATGGCGATGTAGCAGGACGAGGAGAAAACTACGGAGATTAGTCTTGTGCTGCTAGTAATTAGCATGTTATAGGCTCTGACAGATGACTGGAGACGGGGGGAGCGTCGAGGAGTGTCTGGGTGTTGCATGTGCCTTGCTTGGGCCTTGCTTGACCTTGCCTTATTACCCGCACTACTCCAGGCACTAGACATGGGGCCTGCTCCTCTTGATGACCACCAGCAGTTTCTTCAGCGAGTGCGAAATGGGCGCCCGTGATGACGGGCCAGGCGTCGACAGCATGATTTCTCAAGGCGCGGGAGCATCCAGCCACTTGAGCCAGCACGACGACGACGACCACGAGGCCAGCCAGGGGCGCCGAGATCGATCGGAAGCGCACGGCATAAGCAGCAGCATCAGCAACAGCAACAGCAGTTTCAGTCGCAGCGGTGGTAGTGGTAGTGGTGGTGCTGTTGCTGGTGCTGGTTCCAAGGACAGGGACAAGGACAGCGCCGCCAGCATGATGGCCATGAGCGGCGGCAGCCTTGATACGAGCCTGAGCGCCAGTATGATGAGCATGGACAGCGTCGGCGGCGGTGATGCTATGGGTGCCGGAGCAGAGGGTGCCAACATGAATAGTAACAACAGCAGCAGCAGCAGCAGCAGCAGCAGCAATAGAAGAAGAATAAACGACAGCGCATCAGCATTCGTCGACGGAACAACGACAGGCGACGCAAACAACAACTCCACGACCACGACAGCGCCGACCGAGACAGACTCGACGACAGCCCCCTTCAGCGCCGCCGACCTCGTCGACCTCTCGCCCGTGCCCACCCTCGTCGTCTCGCCCTCGTTCCGCATCCTGCGAGCGTCCCAAGGCGTCGTCGACGCGTGGAAGTGCCGCCCCGACGAGCTGCTGGGCAAGGACCTCTTCGCCACGCTGTACGGGGGCTCGCCGCTCGAGCGCTTCGACCGCATCCCGCTGGCGTCGGCCATCGAGGTCGCCGTGGCCTCGCGCAAGTTCAACCTGTGCCACGGCGCCTACGCGGCGCACGGCGTCTCGTACTCGGCGCGCATCATCCCGATCCTGCGCGGCGACCAGCTGCTGTCGCTGGTGCTGGAGTGGGACGAGATCGAGCCGACGACGGCCGAGACGCGCGGCGAGATCATCCAGCACGCGCTGTCGGTGGACGAGGTGCTGCGGCTGCTGATCCAGACGGTCAAGGACTACGCCATCTTCCTGCTCGACACGCGCGGCTACGTGGCCACCTGGAACACGGGCGCCGAGCTGCTCAAGGGCTACAACAAGGAGGAAATCATCGGCCGGCACTTCTCCAACTTCTACGGCCGTGAGGACCTCGACGCCGGCAAGCCCGAGGCCGAGCTCATCACCTGCCTGCGCGAGGGCCGCGTGCAGGACGAGGGCTGGCGATACCGCAAGGACGGCAGCCGCTTCTGGGCCAACGTGACCATCACGGCCATCTACCGCAACGGCGTCCACGTCGGCTTCGGCAAGGTGACGCGCGACCTGACGGAGCGCCGCGAGGCCGAGCTGCGGCTCGTGGCGGCGTACGAGGAGAGCGCAAAGCTCAAGAACGACTTCCTGGCCAACATGAGCCACGAGATCCGCACGCCCATGCACGGCATGCTCTCCGCCTGCGCGCTGCTGCTCGACACCCCCCTGAGCGACGACCAGCGCGACACGGCCAACATCATCTCCGAGTCGGGCCAGGTGCTGCTGCAGGTCATCAACGGCATCCTCGACTACTCCAAGCTGGCGTCGGGCAACTTCTCCGTCAACACGGACCTGGTCGGCGTCGCCAGCATCATCACGTCCGTCGTCCGCAACGTCCAGATGACGCTGCTGCCGGGCGTCTATATCAAGCTGCTCCTGTCGCCGGATCTGCCCAAGTCTGCCCAGGGCGATCCGCTGCGCTTCCGCCAGATCTTCCAGAACATCATCGACAACGCCGTCAAGTTCACCGAGGCCGGATCCGTGCAGGTGGCCGCCTCGGTGACCAGCCAGGACGACACGTACTACACGATCCTGACCGAGGTCACCGACAGCGGCATCGGCGTGCCCGAGGATGCCGTGCAGAACCTCTTCAAGCCCTTTACCCAGCTCGAGAAGCCGACCAAGAAGCGATACCAGGGAACGGGCCTGGGGCTGTCCATCGCCAAGTCCCTCGCCGAACTGCTGGGTGGCCAGATGGGCTACCGACCGAATCGCGAGCGCAACGGCAGCGTCTTCTGGTTCACCGTCAAGCTCAAGAAGATTGCCAACCTCAACCAGCTCGATGCCCCTGACAAGGCGGAGCGCGAGAGCGAAAAGTCCCGCCAGGACGCCGAAAAGGAACGCATGATGCAGCGAATCAAGGAACTGGCGCCACGAAAGCGAATCCTCGCGGCCGAGGACAATCTTGTCAACCAGAAGGTGCTGGCTCGCGTCCTCAAGTCTCTTGGTTTCCACAACACTACCATTGCTGCCAACGGGGCAGAGGCCGTCTCGACGTTGAAGGCTTCACCCAACACCTACGACCTAGTCCTCATGGACATTAGCATGCCCGTCATGGACGGATTCGAGGCAACGAGGAAGATTCGGACTCAGGGGATCCCGATTCCAATCATTGCCATGACCGCGTACGCTCTGCGAGGTGATAGCGAAACCTGCCTAGAAAAGGGAATGGACGACTACATCTCCAAGCCGGTCAACATCAACAAGCTATTGCAAAAGTTGCTTCATTGGTTGGATTCGTCCGAGTGGTCCAACAGCCCGACCAACGGGCCACCTTGACAGACGGGGGTTGCAGCCCCGACAGATAATACACGATACTATTCCGTTATGTCTCAGGAGCCCGCTCACCCTTTATCCAGCGGAATCCCCTGAACAGCATTTCTCTGGTCATGATTTGGCCATGCTTTTGCTGCCATCGCGAGCCCCTTGAATTGGGCTGAGGGAAAAATAGAAAGGATATATTACAGGGTCTGTCTTGCAAAAAAAAGACATTTGCTGGCCTGATCAGTCTTGAAACAAGATGAGCTGGTCAAGGCTATGGAGGCAATCCATCGGCAACTGGGTATTGATTGGTCAACATAAAACACCGCATATTATGTGCTGTCCATCTTTCTATGGACGCAACAGCGAGTGATCATAGGGGCTAGAAGCCGATTCGTGAGGGTTTGGGAGGAGGGATTGAAGGCCCACACCAGTCAGTTCTTCTGCGGTTTTGGGGAGGAGATTCTGAGCCAGTGGTATTGATAAAACCTTTAGGTACCCTGGGAGATTCGCTTCGACTGTATGCTTGTACTACCAGGGATTTGTTTGGCAGTAGAGCCGAGCCATTCATGTCTATATAGGGAAGGCTACATTGTTACAATATATGAACTTGCTTTGATTCTACAAAGCTTTCTAATGACAATGCTCTCGATGCTGGGTAGCCCAAGTTGGGATGCTGGAACGCCACTCTCGACAAATAAACCTGCATCAATTTTGTCTAATTGGAGAGCTTCAAAGAGACTACTAATCCATATATTATACATATGCCGTCAGCCTTCCAGATCCTAGGTACGTATGAAAAATTAGCTGCGGACTTCGCTTGCTT
>LFMI01000612.1:7974-22399 GCA_001050175.1 Trichoderma parareesei | reverse complement strand
GGGGGGGGGGCCTGGATCGGTGTGACAATGCGCGATGTCACACTTCCATCCTTCTAAACTGCCAAACTATTTCTACCTGACCAATACGTCGGGTTGGACTCGACAGAATCGTTGTTCACTCACTTCTCAACATGTGAGCAGCACTGCAACAACAGCAATAACAACAACAACAGTTGGGAGAATACACCAACCAAGCCGGCAATCATCAATGTCCAATACGCAAGCAACGCTTCTTCTGCCCCCCGAGGCTCACATCGAGACCTCAACAACCTCATCCAAACCCGACAACCCCCAAACCCAGCAAGACATCCAACTAAGCAACATCAACATCCGACAGAATGACCTCGTCCCTCACCCTCCTCCGCCCGCCGGCCTCCCAGAAGAACAAGGCACACCCGCCCACCCGATATCCCAAGGCATCCCCCCCGAACTAGCCAACCTCCTCTCCGAAGTCATCTTCGTCCTCGTCTGCACCGCCGGACAGGTCATCTTCTCGCTCACCATGGGCCAAGTCTCCGTCACGCAGTTCGTCTTCCGAGAAGCACTGGGCATGCTCCCCGCGCAAACCCCCTGGCTCATCGGGTCCTCCGCGCTGGCAAGCGGGCTTTCCGTCATTGTATTTGGCCCGCTGGCTGATCTTGCTCCTCCGAAGCCGCTCATGGTCGGGGCCTTTCTGTGGGAAGCCGTCTGGAACGGCGTCACTGCTGCGGCCGTCTCCCCGGAGCTCAAGGTGCTCTTTTTCGTGGCGAGGGCTATGCAGGGCCTTGCGGTGGGCGTCCTTGTGTCTGCCTCGATGAGTATCCTTGGCCGCGTGTATAACCCCGGCATCCGCAAGACCCGCGTCTTCTCGATGATGGCTGCGGGAGCTCCCTTTGGGTACTGGATCGGATGCGTTCAGGGAGGTCTCCTCAGCGCGCATCTCCCCTGGATCTTCGGCACGACGGCGATATTCCTGGCGGCGTGCGCTGTGGCGGCGTACTTTACGATACCGGATCTGCGTCCCGCGGCGGACGGCGGTTCGTCGGCGGAAAGGCCCTCGGTGAGACAGTTTGACTATATCGGTGCTTTGCTTGCGTCGCTGGGATGCGGACTGGTCTTGTTTGGGCTCACGCAGGGGTCTGCGGTGCAGTGGAGCGCGTATACGTATGTTTCTTTGATTCTCGGGCTGCTGATGCTCGTTGGGTTTCACTTTGTGGAGAGGAGGGTGAAGAGACCGCTTATACCCAGTGGGTTATGGAGGACGCCTGGATTCATTGCGGTCTTGGTGTCGTATGTCTTTGGCTTCGGAGCTTACAGTGAGTCCACCTCTACGTCTCTCGCGCTCCGCTCATATTTGTGTGCCGGTTTTCTGATATTCCTCTTTTAGCCGGTGCCTGGCAATTCTATGCCATACAGTTCTGGCTTCGTTATCAAGGCGCATCTCCTCTCACAGCAGCATTATACATCCTGCCCAACGGCATCGTCGGCGTCCTCGCAGCATGGGTCGTCTCCAAGACGCTACACGTCGTGCCTGGGCACTGGATCCTAGCCATTAGCATGGTATGCTTCGGTCTCGGACCAGTCTTCTTCCTGCCCCAAACACCAAGCTCGTCATACTGGAGTCTATCATTGCCGGGCGTAGCTCTCGCCACTCTTGGGCCTGATCTGAGCTTTGCCGCGGCGACCATCTTCGTCACTTCAAGCGTCCCGAGATCGTATCAGGGCTCCGCGGGGAGTCTGTTGGTCACGGTGCAAAACTTGACGCTGGCGATTGCCGCGTCTGTGTTTGGGTCCGTTGGGATCAAGGTTGGGATGCTGCCTGATGGGGAGGTTGGACTGGAGGGGATGAGAGCCATCTGGTGGTTTGGGCTTGGTTCCGCCTTGCTGGGCGCTTTGATAACAATTACAATGGTGCGGATTCCCAAGGCGGAGGAGAAGGAGCATGTGCAGTAGAGAGAGATATTGTCTGTTGAAGGCAATGGGTGGTCGGTTTATCTTCAACCACATTAGATATTCATGTTCATCGTCAAGCTGCAGAGGTATCCGTATCAGACAGAAGAGAAACTCCCCCAAAGCAGGAAAAAGCAAGACAAACGCTGTCTAGCCAAATTATCCGCAAATCAAGCCAATCGTGGGCCGATTCAACTACGTCTCTCAACACCGTGAGCAACAGCTGGCTCTACGATGAGGAGCTTGTCACGCAACAGTATCCTCCACATTTAGATGCCCATAGTTCTCCACGAGGTTCGTCAATAAATGCGAATCCAAGTCCTCCTTCTTCTTCACCACACTCACCGGCCACTGACTCCTCACAGCCTGCACCATGTCCCGCCTCTCATCCCACTCCCGCTCGTCAAGGCTCATCGTGTCCTTCAGCAGTGCGACTTCCGACGGGCGCATGCGGCCCCGAATGACTCGGAACAGCGCCTCGGCCAGGTAGTGGTTGCGGCGCTGGTTGTAGAGTCCCTTTGCGACCAGGATGAGCGTGGAGCGCAGGACCTCGAGGTCCCGGCCGGTGGTGCCCCGGTCAATGGCCTCGAGGCAATCGGAGGCGGCCAGCATGAGAGGGACGACGAGAAACAGGTCCATGGCGTCGTAGCCGTGGCGGAGGTAGTAGAGGCGGATGAGGGTCTGGGTTTGGCGTTTGGACTCGGCCACAATCTCCTTGGGGGAGGGTTCTCGAGCGGTTTCTGTGTCGAGAAGGGGTTCGAAGATGGTGATGATTAGGAAGTGATAATAAGTGCTGTTGTTGCTTTGTGTTAGCGACTCGACACAGAAACGGACCGTTTGGAGATGCCTACTGGAGTTGCAAGTGCGCAGGAAGCACGATTGTCCTCGGCTGCAGTTGAGCAGGCAGGGCCTCGTACCAGCGCAGCAGTCTCTGGCGGAGCTCGTACGCTTTGTCGACCGTCACCTGCGAGCCCTCCGTATACGCTGCCATGGCAAAGTCGTGCATGATGAGCCGGAACTGAGACTTTGCTCGAAAAATTTGGCCGAAATACGACGGCGAAAGGTTCTTGCTCAGGGGATACTTGAGCCATATCTCTCCGTAGAAACTGGGGTCTTTCGAGGGATCCGGCAGCTTCCAAGTTGGTGGCTCTTTGATTAACGGAGAAAACATAAAGGAGAAACTGACGAGGCTACATGCAGGAACAGAATTATGAGTTCAGTGTATCAGGCGTTTTGAGAAGGTTGGGGTTACTCACGATTCCCAGTCAAACAGGGTCCATGCTAGAAACGCCATGCACTTCTTCATCTTGTCGCTGCGCCCACCCACGGTGCTATCGAAGAGACGCATCTCTCGGGCCAGCTCTATGGCCTGAAGCCGATAAGGCTGACCAATTTCATCCAGTCCGCAGAGGTTGTGGAAGACGCTGAAGAGTATCCCGGCTTGTATCGTGGCGATGTGTGCTTGGCCCGATTCCAGCTCCCAGATGCGCTTCGCCTCGGCCAGGAAGCGATACACGAGCGTTTCGGGATTCCAGTACTCGGCGCGGTTTGACAGTTGTGGAGAGCAGACCTATGCGAGCCCTCGTTAGAAACTGTAAGGTGTACCTTTTGTGTCGATGGGGAGGGGGAGGCTATCGTACGCAAGCATAAGCGAGGATGATGTTGACGAGCAACGAAGAGCAGAATTCGTCTCGTCTGGCTACGAGATCGTCCAAGAAGCAGTCCTTTTGGAATGCCGATGTGAAAATGTATTCGCACCGCAGAAACACCTTTAGCAGCTCTCGCATCAGCACGTCGTCGCTGGTGACAGACGTCCAAGCCGAGATCTTGGCATCGCTCAGCCGAGGATCAACGACCTCAGCCGCATGGAACGGCTTCAGGTAGATGCTTTCATATCCCTCCGTGCCATAATCACCAGCCGGCCCAGCAGAAGAGGAAGAAGAAGAAGCAGCAGCGACAGCATTAGGCCGCCTACTACTATCCTGCGCATACAACGACGCCGCGCCCCAGATGATCGAGTCCAGGTAAGGGTTGTTCTCAATGCAATAGTCCGGCATCTCGGACCGATATGGGAACTCGTATCGGAACCGCGTCTCGGGAGCAACGGCCATCTGCAGCAGCAGGTTGCCTGCTCGGATAAGGTTAAGGATCGTGTTGACGTCGGCGCCGTCTCTGATTCTCTTGAAGACGTGCTCGGCCTCGCGGTCGGGTAGGTTCCTCAGCAGCTCAAACAGCTCCTCGTGGACGCTCGTGCGCTGGCGCAGGTCCCGGTACCCCCGTTTGAGGGCCTGAGACGTTGTCTCGCCGGGCTGAGTCGTGTAGAGGCATTCGGTTCGGCGCTGGACGCAGCGGGAGCAACTTGGCCGCTCACCGGAGCACTGCCGGGGGAGGGGGGGGCTGGTTTAGTAGCTGGAATGAAAGGGAGAAAGGGAGGAGTGCCGGGGCAGCTGGAGAGAACCTTTGTCTTTTGCTTGCGGCACGCGTTGCACGCTGCTGGTGTCAAGTTCTTCCTCGACGACGACGACGACGATGCCGGAGGAGCGGGAGCCGCTGTCGCCGGGCCTTGCTGGGCGGGAGCTGGCAGCACACGGCGCAGCGGCCGGCCCTTTGCTTGAGAGGACCGATCAGGCATTTGGCTCGCGAGCCGGCGTGTCCTGGCTTCTTGTTCTCGAGGATCCTCGAGTGTTGTCGAGGCTCCGGAGACGACTCATCCAGTGTTGGTCTGGCTGAAGCTGAAGTCAGGCCGTGTGAATAGAATACACGGGTATTAGAGGGGCGTTTTTGGACCTGCTTCAGATCCAGATTCTTCCAAGCTTCCAGGTCAAGGGACACGGCTTCCCAGCGGCCTTTTATCCCCCCTCCGAGCTGAGTCGAGAGACAAGAGACGCTTCAAGGATCCTGGAACCCCTCATTGCATAGTACTGGCCAACACACGATACAGTCGCGTACATCCTGCTGTATGTAGGTAGGCATGCGCCGGTCCTTGCTGCAGGGAGGAGAATCCCAGCTCATCAGTTGATTGGCCTCGAGTTTTTCGGAGTGTGCTCCGCGCTGTGGACCAGCCAATATGCCCGGTTTCGTACTGTGTGCCACCTCGCATTGCGCAAGCTTCAAGGCACAGCAGGACTCATCAGGATCGAGGACATCCGTCGGTTGGGATGGCAATTTGCCGTCTTCCCTTTCGGATTGTACTGTACTAGATGTAACACGCAGGGGTCATGTGGCGATTACATTGCAACACACGGTGTAGGATCATATGAGATGTATCGCTTGCGTCTGTTGTTACATGTACACAGCAGGCTCAACGCATGGACGGACCATGAACAGCCCCATTGATTTTTACGGATGTCCAAGGCAGGTTTCCTGTCATTTCAGGGCCAGATCGGATACTATCCACTTCCACTCTACCTCGTGTTCGTTCCGTGTTTCTCAGACGTCCTTCCGCGTGTTCTATCCCAGCACGTCCTCGTCAGCTTCGTCTACAATCTGAATCTTGATGCTTCCATTTCTAGCATCAGCCCCCAAGTGCAGGGCTTCGAGTGCACTCTCCAGAGGAAAGACGTGAGTCACAAGAGGCTTCAGATCGAGGATTCCTCCGCTCAGGCATGCAATTCCTGCCGGCCAGGTGTCTCGGTATCTGTTGATGAACTTGAGCTCAATCTGTTACTCGTGTCAGCAACCTTGAGTCTTCCATACATGTACCTTATACACCGCTTCGTCTGGGCGTGGTTACTTACCTCGGCTAATGAAATGTGCATAAAGGGCAAGTTGTTCATGATTGATTTCCCAACCCCAATAACACAAATAGTGCCTCCGCGTCGCACGGCAAAAGCTGCGGTACATACGCTGCTTTCCACGCCAGTGCACTCGAGCACCGTCCGTGGTGCAAAGTACTCCTCAAGGACATCTTCTCTGCCATCTTGTAACGTCTCGGCATTGTCGTTTCGAAATAGCTGTCGGATTCTGCGTCCGTTTTCCTCGGCGCTTAGAGAAGGATCAACCTGGTATGTCCGACACGAGGGAACAAACTCCCTGGCGAACTGCAGCCTCTTGGGCTCAATGTCTGTAATCACGATCGGGTGAGAACCAGATGCTCTCGCTGCGGCCAGGGCAATGAGGCCGATGGGACCGGCGCCACATATGACGGTTCCGCAGCCGAGATTGAGGCCAGCAGTTCGGATGCCGTGCAGGACGACGCTCAGAGGCTCGAGCAGGGCACCCTCGGCAAAGGAGAGGTTGTCTGGAAGCCTGTGCAGCATAAACGTGAGCGCCCGTTGACGGAGATGTTGCAGTGCCAATACTGGTACCTACTTGTGAAGCCATTTGGCCGGATGGGTCTTGTACCGCTGTATGGTCCCTGGATGCGGATAGACGCCGGAGAATCTGACCTTTTTGCAAAGATTGTAGCGGCCGTCCACGCAGAGGAAACATTCTCCGCAAGGAACACCTGGTTCTATGGCCACTCTGTCGCCTGTTCATCTGTATCAGCACCAAAGCCATCCATGACCATGATGTATTGATGTGCCATCTTGGCGTTCTTTCGGCAACACACCGGGCTTGAGGTTTGTCACTCCCTCTCCGCACTTGAGCACAACACCGGCTGCCTCGTGTCCCAGGATACAGTCTCCTTCAAAGACGAGGGAGCCAATTCTCCCAGACTTCCAGAAATGGACATCCGATCTTGCACTCTGTCAGTTTGTAGGCGAATGCAGATTTGTTGAAGCCCTTCAGCACCCACCCGCATATGCCAGTAGTCTTGATTTGCAGCAAGACTTGTCCGCGCTCTGGTTTATACACTGGTGCTTCGACCAGTTTCAGGTTGTGGTCGGCTGTTGCTTGTAGTGATGGATTGGGCCGTGGAGGTTGAATGATCCTATGCTCAGGATCCCGAGCTACAGAAACGTTGCCGCTGGGCATGATTGCTGAGGCCATAGTTCAGGTCGAGGCAATCGACAGAAGCTCGATAGCAGTAGGATTTGGTGTAAGTAGAATGCCGATGGTAAGCTTGCAAATGCCCAAATGTCAAGTGTAAAGTAACGGGACCACTGCTGGCCAAGTTCAAGAAATGCAATATTGCTGGGAACCAAATAAGAAGGGTAGACAGTAGGACATGAAGGCTTCTGAGGAGCTCAAATGATCGCGCTCCAAGAGGTGGCTAAAACTTCCCGATTCGGCAATCCTCACGGCTTCCTCGATGCAGATGCAATAATCTCTATTAGCCTATATCTGCGGAAGCTATAGACCAACCATTTGCGTTTCTAATGCAGTTAGACATCCTTTCTCTGTTTCTTCTTCATTATATAGAAGCTGAATTTGTACTGCCAGAGCTTGACAATCCCACTGTCGACACACCCTCACCGCGGGATCCTCCTCTCTACTTCACCAATACATCAAGATGGCTCCCGGTAGTTTGTCCAGCAAGACGCTGAACCCAACAAAGTCAGCTCCATGTCATCGGCAAGATGACAGCCAACGATCTAAAGAGCACGATCTGGTCCTCAAGACCTTCCGGTTGCTCATCAGCGATCTCTGCCAACAGTTCAACGGCGGCCATCCAGGCGGCGCCATCGGCATGGCCGCCATTGGCATTGCCTTGTGGAAGTACGTGATGAGCTACGCCCCTTTACAGCCAACCTTTTTCAACCGAGACCGGTTCGTCCTGTCCAATGGCCACACGTGCCTCTTCCAATACGCCTTTCTGCATCTGACGGGATACCGTGACATGACAATGGATCAGCTCAAGTCATACCACTCGAACCGCTGGGATTCCATTTGTCCTGGCCATCCAGAGATTGAGATTGAAGGCATCGAGGTGACTACCGGCCCTCTGGGCCAGGGAGTTGCTAATGCCGTTGGGCTGGCCATGGCTACCAAGAACCTTGCGGCCACGTATAATCGGCCAGGGTACGAAGTGGTGTCGAATCACACGTGGTGTATGGTTGGCGATGCGTGTCTGCAGGAGGGCGTGGCACTGGAGGCGATATCCTTTGCAGGGCATCTCAAGCTGAACAACCTGACTGTGATATATGACGACAACCAAATCACTTGCGACGGCTCGGTCGATCTGACCAACACCGAAGATGTCGACGCGAAAATGCGAGCCTGCGGCTGGGATGTGATTTCAGTCGAGGATGGATGCTACGATGTGGATGGAATCGTGGCAGCATTAGGAAGGGCAAAATCTTCGACAGACAAGCCGACATTCATCAATGTCAAAACCATCATCGGGCTGGACAGCGCCGTTGCCGGACAAGCAGAGGCTCATGGAGCTGCTTTTGGTGCCGATGATGTCAAACGGATGAAGCGCGCGTATGGCTTCAATGAAGACGAGTACTTTGTCGTTGGGGATCCCGTCCGTCAGTTCTTCTCGGATCTTCCCAGCCGCGGAGAGCAGATTGTATCACGGTGGAATGACATGGTGGAACAATATACTGTTGCTCATCCGCTGCTTGCTGAAGAGTTCCGGCGCCGTGTCCATGGACAACTGCCGTCAGATTGGAAGAGTCTCATACCCAGACCCGAAGATATTTCTGATAAACCACTGGCGACGAGAGCATCATCTGGGCTGATGATCAATCCTCTGGCCAGAGAGATCAGATCGTTCATGGTGGGAACAGCAGACCTCTCGCCATCAGTGCACATGGCATGGGAGGGCAAAGAAGATTTTCAGCATGTAAGTGGATTTCTACCCATTCAGAGCCTCTTCTTTGTCCTCTTTGCTAACAGTACCGCAACATAGCCTAACCTTCGCACAGCCTGCGGCATCAACGGCTCTTACGCAGGCCGATACATCCATTACGGCGTCCGCGAACACGCCATGTGCGCCATCTCCAACGGCATGGCGGCCTTCTCTCCGGGGACATTCATCCCTGTCACGAGCTCCTTCTTCATGTTCTATCTCTACGCAGCACCAGCCGTGCGAATGGGCGCCCTCCAACGCCTCAAAGTGATTCACGCAGCGACCCACGACTCAATCGGGATGGGCGAAGACGGCCCGACTCATCAGCCAGTTGAACTTGCAGCGCTGTTTCGAGCAATGCCAAACTTGCTGTTCTTTCGTCCTGCGGATAGTGAGGAGACGGCTGGTGCTTGGATTGCTGCCGTTGAAGCTGAGGGTGTGTCTTCCATCATCTCGACCTCGAGGCACAAGGTGCCGCAGTTGGAACAGACTCGACGTGAGGGTGTTGCAAGAGGGGCGTATGTCATCCAGGAGGATGGTGATGCTCAGCTCACCCTCATTGGTGTTGGCGCCGAGTTGTCACATGTTTTGGGTGCTGCCAACCTGCTGCTGGAAAAGAACAACATTCGCTGCAGAGTAGTCAGCTTCCCATGCCAGAGGTTGTTCGAAGGCCAGTCTTTGGAGTATAAGAGGAGCGTATTGCGGAGACACCAGGGAATCCCAGCTGTTGCCGTCGAGCCGTATGCACCAAATGGTTGGGAACGATATGCTGATGCGGGCATAAGCATGAGGCGGTTTGGCCACAGTCTCCCTGGTACTGAGGCGTACAAGTACTTTGGATTTGACGTGGATAGCATTGTGTCCAAGGTATTGGGATACTTGCAAAGGGTTCGGCAAGATGAGTTGTTAAAGAGAGAGTTTGTCGATCTGTAGACAGTCATAGCCCAATGTCACAAGAGGTTCAATGGTAGTTAACCTAGGTCTTAATTGAGTCTTCAAGTAGCTGAATGGCCATCGTTGCATTGTACCAAAGCTGGTCAACATGTTAGGGCATAGATGCAAGTAGGTTTCTCAAATAGAAACCCACTTCGTCGACCAGTCTTGCTGCTTTGCTTCTGTGTGCCACGATACAATGATTTGAGGTGAAATGAAATGTCTTCTCAGTCGTCATCGGACAAGGTGTGGTTGCGTTCTCTCTTGATCTAGCTTGGTTTCTGGATTCCTCTTTCAAGTACAGGTAGCCGCCCGCTCAGCATATGGTACTATGCAGGCATTGACGAGAGCCATAGTCAGGCTTCTCACCATGAATACTTAGGTATTGTTCGGTGAGAGGAAAGCAGCTTTCTGTTGAGGTATTCGAGATCTTCCCAATCTCTCTGATATAGAACCGCAGACTTTGAGTTCGTTCCAATGTCTCCCGCTTAGTTCCAGTGCTTGCGGCAACCTAGTTTAGCAAGGCAATAGTTGCTGATGGTGTTGAGCTCAACTCCTCGACCACTAACGCTCTAAGGCATCCCATGCTCCAAGGCTACATACAATTAGCCGAGGCTGTGCCTAAACCTCCCAAAACGAGCAACAAACCTCTCCGTCCCTTGTGACGATTCATAGGAGGATTTGAAAGCTACATGTATCCGCCAGATTCGGTCGAGATTACACAGCTTGCCACCCTCAAGTCAGAAGCCGAAGCTGAGCCATGGAGAAGAAAGAAAGTGGAAGCACCGATCGCATCCAAAGGAAACGCACGAGAACAGGCTGCCTACGATGTCGCACGCGGCGACGAAAATGTAAGATGACAGTCATCAAGTGTCAAACATAAATACAAACACAAACACCAACCCTAGGATTCACCTGGACGCTTATAGTTGCCATTTCGGACAAATTCATCCTGATGTTGTTATACCACCGGCCATTATAATCGTTACTAACAAGAAAATAGGCGACGAGCGTAAACCGCGCTGTCAGCGCTGCATTGACACCGAGTCGGAGTGTGTCTATGGGCAGCGTCTCTCGTTCCTGCAGAAGAACGCCTTTACCCTCTCTCCTGACGCCGGCGATGGTTCATCATCCAGCAGTCCCAGAAGAACCACCAGGTATTCAAAGGTTCAGGCGAGTATTTCCTCTTTCATCTAGCTTTGCGGAGACTTTATGCTGACACCAACCGTTGAATAGTTTGCAAATGATAGAGCTGCCAGGCAAAAAGATGTTGGTCGAAGTAAAGAGGCATCCACTTCATCCGTTCCTGTTCCTACCGTCGTAAATGAGCGCACTGGTACGCATCATATCTTGCGTCCCAATGGTGGAACGAAAGCGACTTCAAGTGCTTCTTCGAGTGGCCAGCAGAATCTCTGCCTTGACTCTGGCGCCTCGAATCGCGAGTCCGGAACAGATGTCCACAAGGGTCGACATGTACAGGCACAAAACGATGCCTTTTCTCACGTTCTTGATGACCACGGCCGTCAAAATATAGGGACCAGCCATGGCGATAGTTACGAGATTGCACTGGATGTACTGATGAACCTTGGAACCGGTGATCCAACTGCGGACACACAGACTCCGGTGACTCCCACTTTCGAGAATCGTGCGGCAGACAATGTGGAATCTCCTCCCTTGATACTCAGGGACACGAACGACTTTGGCCCATTGAGTGTCAACGTCCAACATCAGCTCTCGTCAGCACGGACAATCGAACTGCTGAGGCACTACAGATACAGAATTGCGCCATGGGTGAGTGCAGACTTCCAGTTTCTTGCGTCTCCGAAGTTCTTCTAACAGTTGTTCAAAACTCAAGCTAGACATGTGTGACCTGAATCAGACCTTTGGCCTTGCCATTCCGCATCTTGCAACGAGATCCAACGTGTCATTTGACGCACTCTTGCAATTATGTGCTACTTCGAAAGCAAACAATCCCCATGAACAGATATCAAGTGACAGCCATACATCAATCAGAGACCATACCGCATATTCTGCCCAGTATAATCTTGGGCATACAAAGATGTGGGAAGTCAAGCTTCGGTCAATTCTTATAGCCACAAAGGATTTCCTCATTGGCCCTCCCAAATCCTGGGATGATGCACTGGCACAGAATAGATCTCTGCAGATGATCTGTTCCGAGGGAGAGAACAGTCCACTGCAAGGACTAAATGGATGTATGCTATGGTTGCTTGCGAGATTAGGTGAGTGAGCCATTCGGCTACAATAGGAATCCCGCTTATAGTCGTCAAGGTGTTGCTGTTGCTTTGTTGAAAGAAACCACTTCGATCGTCGACAGCAGCATCCTCGAAACTTCAATCAAGAGCTTCAGCCAGAAGACAGATGAGTTGATTAACACGGAGATTCTCTATGCATACATACCTGTTATTCTATGCACTAGAGTTCTCAAATTATCCTATGGAGATGAAGAGACACCCAGCCTTAACACCGAACCGAGACCTCGGGCGGTTCGTTGGAAGGCAATTGTCAACAGCCTCGACGACTGGTATATGAACAGACCACCCATGTTTCGCCCGGTCATTGACCTCAACAGCGAAGGATCTTCGTTTCCAACCCTGTATTTCACCAGCGGAGCAGCAACTATTGCGAATATGCTGTATCACACAGCCATGATGCTGATCCTAGCACATAAGCCAAAAACTTTACAGCTTGATCAGCGGCGCTCGCCGTCGTTGTCGCGGCTGTGGCATGCGCAGAGGATATGCGGCATTTCGGTCAATAACAACCGATGCGAGTGCTGGGATCCTTGTCTCCTGGCGTCTTTCTATGTCGCTGCTCGACATATGACGCATGAGACTCAACAGAGAGAAATACTGATGGGATTTAAACGCGTTGGGGCTCTGGGTTGGCATGTTGATGGCTTCGTTGAGAGACTGCATCGAGAGTGGCGCACTTCAGAGTCAGTTCGATGAGTCTATACCCAGACATGTTGATTGTTCATTCGGTATCAAGATCTCGAGACAGGTCTTCATGAGCATATCTTGATCGAGAATGTTTCCTAACAGAATATCCCCAGGCCGCTCCAAGGTCGGGAATTCGCCAGCAGGTCCCCCAGCCCGTTGTGGACTCGATGTCACGGATCAAGTCAACGAGGATAGAGTGCTCCGATTCATGGCTAAGGAGCCTTCCTGCCAACCACAACGGCTGAATCGCATTGTTCAAACAACCATGGTGTGGATTAGTCAAAGAGATTCCGCAGATGCGCTTTGCGTGCCATATGCTTGACCCCGTCACACCTGGAATGGGACTCTGCCTCTTGGGCATCGAACCCAGCAACAACAGACAAGCAGTGTGATGCAGCTGATTGGATGAGATGGCGGCCCAATGAAGGTAGAGGATTTGTGGAAAAGGCTGCGATTCGACAGTCTGCAATGGCAGTAGCTCATGGGGACGGCCATCGATCCAAGCCTGTAGATCATCCCATAGTCTCGTCCAACGGGAAGAAAAGACTTCTGCCGTGCATCCGTTGGAAACACCCAGCTCGTCGTGATGAGTACGGTCCGAGATGAGCTCACAAGCCTTTGCACAGAGATACACTGCGTAGTTGGCGTGCATATCGGGGCTCTGCATCTTGTGAAAACACTGCCGAGCGTTTGCCTCGTTGGTGCCAGGGGGGAGCCAAGCAATGGGGGGGATGATGGTGCTCTGCGTGCCATCCGACATCAAAGCGCCGCATAGATCTACAGTTTCTGGTCAGATGAATTCGAGTAATAAAAGTAAGTAGCATGTGAAAAAGAAAATGGGGGGAAAACATACCCATTCTCGCGTGACACCAGAACACAGCTTGAAGCAAGCCACCACAGAACCCGTGGACCTGGAATGCGTCGAACAGAGCTGCACATCCTTCTAGATGGCGGCGCCAGTCTCTTGCGCTCGCAGACATCATCTCAAGGCAACAAAGCATCACGCAAATGGGGATAACCGCCGGGTCATGGGCTTCCAAGAGAGGCGTCAGGAGCCGAATCGACTCCTGATACAGCTCCAGACTATCGAAGCTCTTTTGGGGTGTCGGCGTTCCATTGGAGGCTTCCTTGCGCTCCATTTGCCGCGCTGAGATGGCTAGGATTGCGCAGAGGAGAGGTGGAGATGTTTGTGCTAGCAGAGGGACTTGCATCCCGAAGGCACGAGAGCTGTCAAACATGTCGAGCTGCTGGAATGAGCAAACTTTCTCAATCAACAATTGGCTTTTGGTAAACATACCCATGGCGCAACTTGGCTGATATAGTTTTTGAAATACTCGACCCGTCGACCCTGTGATAGTAAATGAGAAGTTTGGTGCTGTGCTGAAGACAGAGTCTCGCCGCCCTGTTGGTCTGCTTCGGAGGCAAAGCTATCGACATGAGCTGGAGACGACGGGGCAGTCTGCGCGGTATTGAGCATCAGCCAGCGCAGCTCCTCTCGAGATGCGACATAGCCCGGGTCGAGCACAAAGTCATCCAGCTGCCAGCCTGTGGAGGGAGTTGAAAAGTCTTGGGTCGAGAGCGCGTAGTCGGGCGAGGTGTTGGCAGGAAGTGATTCTTCACCTGCATATCCAGATCTATCTGCTGTGCTCCTGGGAGAAAACCAGGGAGAGTCCATTGCAGAGTGAATTTATGCCTCACGAACAATAAATCTTAGCCTCGCGTCAATATGTTTATTCATGTGAGGAGGTGAAAGGTGGGCAAGGACTGGCTAAGAGGCGAAGAAAGGCTTGCCAGATTAGGCAACTCTAGGCACAAGTACCTAGGTATGATTTCTCAACTACATATACATATATCATGGCTTAAAGGGATATTGCAAGCAGAACCAAATGTCTTTAATCATGTGTCCGTTTCAGAGAGGTCTCTC
>LFMI01000611.1:20577-56292 GCA_001050175.1 Trichoderma parareesei | reverse complement strand
CCCCCCCCCCCCCATATGAGCGGTCGACATCAGAGCATGATCCGGATCCGGGTTGCATAGAAAGTCTAACCGGCCACGCATACACATACAGTATATAATGGGGTGGCATCACACTGGAAGTCGAACCTTGAAGGTGAACTTCAAACCACGCAACTCTCAGTTAATCAAAAAATGTTGGCACAAAGCCTTCTTGTGCCCGCACTGCTGTTGTCAGTAGTGGGAGCTGTCCAAGACACTGTGGATGTTGGATACTCCGTCTACAAGGGACAGGCACTCCCGAATGGCGTGAGTCAATGGCTGGGCATTCGGTACGCTGCACCGCCGCTGGGTGAGCTGCGTTTTGCGCCTCCTCAAGAGCCTCTCCGTACGAAAGGCGTACAAGATGCGACCACTGTCAGTGTTGTGCCAGCTCTAGTTGATGTTTGCTTGTGGTGACTTACAGTTTTGATACCTATAGCATGGGAAGTACTGCCTTGGGACGGGTCGTTCGCCCACAGACAAGTCGACGTCAGAAGACTGCTTGTTCCTAGACGTGCAAGCCCCGACAAAGGCCACGGTGCACTCCAAGCTCCCCGTCTTCCTCTACATCCAGGGCGGTGGTTTCAACCTCAACTCGAACCCCAACACCAATGCCTCCGGCCTCATCATCAACAGTGGCTACGACATTGTGGTTGTGAGCCTCAACTACCGCGTTGGCCCTTACGGCTTCATGACGGACAGTGATAAGATTGTGCCCAACAATGGCCTCCGCGACCAGCGCAAGGTGCTTGAATGGGTGCAGAAGCACATTTCCCAGTTTGGAGGCGATCCTAACCACGTTACCCTCGGAGGAAGCAGTGCTGGTGCAGCGAGTGTGACATATCACCTTACAGCCAACAACGGAACCAATCGAGGTCTGTTCCATGCTGCGATTGCCGAGTCTCCCTCATTTGCAACGACTCTTTCGGTGGCTCAGTCGCAATACATGTACACCCAGTTTGCAACGCGTGTGGGCTGCGTTGGGAAAGACAGCCTCGCTTGCATGCGCAAGAAAACGGCGGCAGAGCTTCAGACGAGCAACTTCAACATCCCTCTCCCAGGGGCGTCGAAGCCGCCCAACTACATGTGGCTGCCTACCCTCGACAACGAGTTCGTGCAGGACTACACGTACAGAGTCTTTCAGCAGGGCAAATTCATCAGAGTGCCCACCATTTACGGCGACGACAGCAACGGAGGGACCAAGTTTGCTCCCAAGGACACCGCCACGCTTCAGGAGAGCAACGGCTACGTGCTGGACCAGTATCCCGTGCTCACGCTGGAAATGCTCGGCGAGATCAACGAGCTGTATCCCAACCCCAACACGAGCTGCCCTGCTGTTGGCTGCTACTGGCGACATGCCAGCAATGTATACCAGGAGGCGCGCTACATGTGTCCCGGCATGTACATCAGCTCTGTCGTGGCGAAGCACGGCAAGGCCGCCTGGGTCTATCGATGGAATGTCGAGGATCCCGAGCAGATGGCCTCTGGGCTGGGCGTTCCTCACACGGTCGAGCTGAACGCCCTTTGGGGTGCGGACTATGTCGACGATACGCCGGCGAGTTACCAGGATGGGCAGGTTAATGCGGCTGCTTCGCCCACGATGCAGCACTACTGGCTCAACTTTATCAAGTACTACGACCCTAATGGGAGGAACGCCTATGATGGCAGCAGGTATCCCCAGTGGAAGAAATGGGGAGAAGGGGCGCAGAGTCGACTCACGTTCCAGACGGGAGGCAAGGCGGAGATGATTCCGGTTGACTCGGGCTTGAGGCAGCGGTGCGACTTTTGGACGAGGAACGGCGTTGCATTGACGATGTGAACAGAATGATGCAGGCTTCATAAGCTGGTTTTTGCCTGGAGAAGATAAGGTATATTGGGTATTGCTTCTGACGGGGGATAAGCTTGTGTGTCTAAATTAGCTGTTAATGAATCGACTCTGGGTACAACGTCGGATATTGGTATATAGCTGAACGTCAACCAAGCTCCGAGTGAAATCATTGACGAGTTTCTTACATTGATCTGATGGTCTGACTTTGAATGTGATGGCTGATGCATACATAGTACTGAGGTAATCACCTAGGTAGGCGTATGCGATCTGAAGCCGGCTTCAAGTCTACATGTAAGTGCC
Source organism: Trichoderma parareesei (assembly GCA_001050175.1). Lineage (NCBI taxonomy): Eukaryota > Fungi > Ascomycota > Sordariomycetes > Hypocreales > Hypocreaceae > Trichoderma > Trichoderma parareesei. Next base: position 54,146 of record LFMI01000611.1, on the reverse strand, counting down.
TAGTCAGTGTACAGAATCACGCCGGGGTCATCAATGCCCGGCATCTGTATAATGGGGCCGACGGTCTTTTTGTTTGGAAAAAATGCTCTCGAATGAATAGACTGGCTGATTATCGCGATTCTCCTGGAGTCTGACAAGACTGCGCAATGACGACACGTGATGGCTGATACCGGGATTCTCCCCGCACGCTGGCTGCAGTATCTTGATAAGCTCTCAACTACATGTACCTACCTAGTTGTATCAATCTTCTTTATCTATGCGGCAATACTTGTGTGCATGTAGAAACATCTGCTTTTGGGACTTTCAAATTCATACTCACAAGTTGCTTCTAAAGGATGGGGGAAGAGGCTTTCATGATGTGGGTGGGGGGTGAGAGAGTGGCCGGTACTGGTGAGCTGTAAGTCAGGGTTCCTATCCATACCTTGCATGTATCTGTATGAGTTGAACCGAACATAGGCTCACTGTATTGCAGATTTGCCGTTGAGAATCCAGCTACAGCGGAAACAATCGCAGAGTAAGAATCTCTCCCTTATCATTCATGGATTGCGCGAATGAATCCCAGAGTCGTGCTCTAACTCGCCGTTCACTTGCAGATGCCACTCCGCGTCAGCCAAAGATATCGATGACACGATCCAACTGGCTCATCGTGTCTTCAAGTCTGGCGTCTGGTCAAAAGCACCTCGCCATGCCAGAGCCGACGTGCTAGATAAAGCCGCCGAGCTCCTCACCTCAAACCTCCCTACCCTGATCAAGGCCGAGGTCGAGCAGACGGGCCGTGCAATCCGAGAGATGCAGGCCCAAGTCCCGTCGCTGGTCCGCTGGTTCCGCTACTACGCCGCCGTCCTCCGCACCGAGGAGCGTCCCGTCCTTCCAACGACGGGGAAGCTGCACAACTGGCTGGAACGGGTTCCGCTCGGCGTCGTCGTCCAGATCACGCCGTTCAATCACCCGCTACTGATTGCAGTCAAGAAGCTTGCCCCCGCTTTGGCGGCAGGGAACAGCGTCGTCTTGAAGCCCAGCGAGCTCACACCGCTGACCAGCTTGTTGCTGGGACCGATCCTGAAAGAGGCAGGGCTTCCGGATGGCGTCCTCAACGTTGTGGTAGGCTTCGGATCTACGACTGGACGGTCTCTTGTGAGCCATGCCCTTGTGCGCAAAGTCGACGTGACCGGAGGGACTGTTGCTGGAAGAGCAATCGGCTCCGTTGTTGGCAACAACCTGGCGCGGTTTACTGCAGAGTTGGGAGGAAAGGCGCCCCTAATTATATTCAAAAAGGCAAACGTTGACCTTGCCGTCAATGGAGTTGCCTTTGGATCATTCATCGCAAGCGGCCAGACATGTGTCGCAGCGACCCGCATCATCGTCCACAAGAGCATCTTGCCGGCTGTGGAAGAGAAGCTCGTCCGCAAGGCCGAATCCATCACCCGGCGGATGGGCTCGCCTATGAACTCAAAGTCTTCCATGGGCCCGCTCATCTCATCCAAGCAGCTCGGCAACGTTGTGAATCTCGTGGAAGATGCAGTTGCGAACGGTGCAAGAGTCCTTTGTGGCGGCGAGAGGATGTCTGGCAGGTCGGCGCTCGACGATACCGACCTTTCCAAGGGCTATTTCTTCCCTCCGACTATTCTAGGCTCAAGCTCGTCGTGTGACATCACAAAGACCAAGATCTGGCGCGAAGAAGCTTTTGGACCTGTGATTGTGCTGGTTGGATTCGAAAGCGAACAAGAAGCCCTCGAGCTGGCCAACGATAGTGAATTTGCTCTGGGAGCGGCGCTGTGGACCGACGACTTGAGTCAGGCTTTCAGAGTCTCTGAACAGATTGAGTCGGGCATTGTCTGGGTCAATACGCATCATCGGAACGACCCGAGCAGCCCGTGGGGAGGAGCTTCGAATGCCAGCGGGGTGGGGAGCGAGAATGGTGTTGAGGCTTATTATGCGTATACGACAACGAAGAGCATAATTGTCAATTATGCTTCCAGTGATGAGGCTGTGGCAGACGACTGGTTTCGAGAAGACGATGTTCAAGTGCGCTATGGATGAAACGGAGAGTCTTTGATGCACTTTCAGTGAGCTTACTTGTAACATACTGAAGAATTGATGACCTCTGGGTTCTACCTGCTAGCATATTCAACAGCATCTCGTGATTACAACCCAAGCTGTGTTTTATGGGGTGGCAATGCAACTTTCGACAACAGGACGCGTCACTATCAGAACGCAACATGTCAATGAACCCGTTGTACGCGGATCAGTGCTGACGGGCATGCGAGTCTGTCACTAAGTAAAACCTTGGTTAAGTACCATCTGTTGCGAGTTTCAGCAAGTGACGCTTTGGCTCCAACTCTGGTCAGGTAAGCTGAGTTGCAGGGGCCATCGGTTATGATAGAAGAGGAACAGGTTGTGAAGCCGCCAGCAACCTATTGCAGAGTCGATGCTTGACTGTATCTCCTCGAATAGGACAATGGTCATTACTACTTTCGTACTTGCAGGATAACACCACCCCTGCCAATAACACAAGACTACCCTAAACAAACGTACAAGCAAGAAGCAGATAGTCTACGTGAATAGGCGGACATTTTGGGCGGCATCATATCCGCTGAGGCGCAGCGCGATAGTCAGCGGCAGATCCCCGTCGGAGTTTGCGAGGCGAAGCGGCCGCCTATATCCATTTGGAAGTCGAGTGTCAGCCTGGCAGCTGATTTGGCGGGCTTGCGGAGTAATAAGAAAAGAACCAGCCAAAGTGCCTGGCCAGCACGAGGAAGTCAGATCTTAGTCACCTGCAGCGTGATGCGTTGGCGACTTTGTCGTTTCCTCGGTTTGTTGTCGCGATCGTAAGGCTGGTTGTGTTGGATGCGGAGCGGTAGGGCTGTTGAATCAGGCGGAGCGGACAACTGGCTCAAACGATGGCAGCGGCGTGTTTGGGCCCTTTGCTGGAATGCTTGTTCCTGGTCGAGAGAGGGATTGAATCATATATAAGTATGAGAAGTCTATAGACGGCTCACAATGAAAGAAGAAGAGAGTCAACCGGAAGATCCAATTCATCACAGACCCCATTCGCACCTCTTCCTGAACCATTGAGCCATTGCTTGTAAAGCCTGAGAATGCCTTCATCCAAGTTCTCCCCCGATTCCATCCCCAGCCTCCAAGGGCGAGTGTACCTAGTGACTGGAGGTAACGCTGGCATGTAAGTCGATCATGCTAACACCAACTTTCTCATGAATTGTCAAGACTCACACAAAAATGCCAGTGGAAAACAGACTGTGATCGGGTTGGCGACCCGCGGCGCCAAAGTGTACATGGGCGCTCGAAGCAAGGGCAAGGCGCTGGCTGCCATCCACGAGATTCAGGAAAAGCACTCGTCGGCCGACATTCACTTCCTCGAGCTCGACCTGTCCAGCTTCCAGAGCGTCATTGCTGCGGCGAACAAGTTGCGCGCTGAAGAGCCTGCCCTGCATGGGCTCATCAACAATGCCGGCATCATGGGCGTGCCTTATTCTCTGACGGCGGATGGCTATGAGTCTCAATTCCAGGTGGGTTTGCATCCATCAACTTCAAGCTTGAGAAACCAAAGCAGAGGGAATTGACACAACGCAGACCAACTACTTGTCGCATTGGCTGCTCACGCATCATCTTCTTCCTCTTCTTCAGTCCACCGCCCAGTCAAGCCCCGAGGGAACTGTCCGCTTGGTCAATGTTACGTCGGATGGCCACGCAGCGTTCCCACCGCCAGGCGGAATCCGGTTCGACGACACGGGGCTGGAGAAGGAGTCTGCCATGATGAGATACGGCCAGAGCAAGCTCGCCAACATCTTGCATACGGTGCAGCTGAATAAGAGATACGGCCCTGCTTCGGCCGGAGCTGGCAACGGAGCAATCTGGTTCGCAGCGGTGCATCCGGGCCATATCGACACGTAAGTTTGGAAAAAAAAAAGACGCTGGCTCTCAGTTAGTTGTAATGGAGGCGCAATTGAAAGCTAACCCGGGAGCCAGCGATCTGAACAAGCAAGCTACAGGGGCTGCGCCTGGAGCTATCCTGCGAGCTGCGACGCCCATCATGCGCTGTCTTGGAGTTCTGGACAAGCAGGAGAAGGGTGCGTGGTCCTCGCTGTTTGCCATTGCCAGCAACGACTTCAAGGGGGCGAATTCGGGGGCGTATGTCGTGCCGTATGCAAAGATTGGGACGCCGAGCGAGCTTGCGCGCGACGAGAGCCTAGCGGAGAAGCTGTGGCAGTGGACTGAGACGGAGCTTGGGGCCAAGGGGTTGCTTGGACAGCAGTGAGTTGCTGAGGGAGAGGGAGGGGGGTTTTGCAAGCAGAATTTCGCAGTGAGGATGATGATTGCCTTATTAGATAATATATTATGAGAATTGAGAGATTTGGACAAACAAATCTTTAAATAATAAATCATAACATTATACTTGGATATGGTCTTTTGTGTGATCAAAGTCATGTTGACGTGCCGGGTCCTCCTCTCCTGGTACTGTCCCCTGAGCCGAGTTGACACGGTCCCTGCTCCATCCGCCCCCAGCCAATCACTTTTCAAACTTTCCGAGCAAGCCAATGACCCTTTTAGAAGCACTTGCCGACTCCATTCAACTCGATCCGGGATTGTCTCCACGAGTAAGCCGGGATGGCGGTCCCACACCAGATGAGAGTCGGGATATCGGGAGGGACCCCATATGCGACTTTACACTCGTTCATCTCCAACGATGGACTGCGTCTTCGTTAGGTCTCATGTTGAAATGCTTCCACTCGCAGATCTGTGAATCTATATCTCTCGGATGGTCCAGTGGTGAGATGGCGAACCCTGACATCATCTCACAGCATCTCCCAACCAAGACCGGGCGCCGGAGGGTCAAGACGGGGTGCCAGACTTGCAAGTATGTGTGTATCGAGTTGTCCAATGCGATGTGATGGATATAGAATGAGAATATGAATAGATCGCCTTACAAGTAACTAATCCATTCTGAGCAGAAAGCGGCGAGTCAAATGTGACGAGGGACGACCGGCGTGCCAACGATGCCTCTCAACCGGCCGCGTCTGCGACGGCTACGGCATCTGGGGCGGCGGCAATAAAGCCGACGGTAGCTCCAGCAAAGTCTCATTTGCTTCTACTTCTTCTTCTTCTTCTTCCTCTTCTTCTTCCCCCCCACTCCGTGGCAAGCCGACGCAGACCCTGCAGACGGGTGTCGTCATGTCGCAGAGGCGCTCCATCGCCGGCCAGCCCGCAAGCCTCGGGTTTGAGTACTTTCGGAGATATACCACCACGAAGCTTCCCGGCCTCTTCGAATCCGGCTTCTGGGACTCTTTGGTGTTGCAGGCGAGTGAGCAGGAGCCGGCTGTCTTGCATGCTGTCACGGCGTTGGGGGCCGCACACAAGAATGAGGAGCGCATTTCGTTGACCGAGTACAACGAGGCGATTCGACATTTACGACAGAGCTTGAAGCGTTCTGATAAGGAAGCGTTGCGGGTGTGTCTAATCACCTGCATGCTATTTGTCTGCATTGAGCTGCTTAGGGGGGGATTCAAAGCAGGGCATGCGCATCTCAGCAGCGGTCTCCGCATCCTCCGCGAGATCCAGAGGCGTGATGGCATTATTGCCTCTGACGGCGACATTATCCTACGATCACACGCAGCATCGGTCGAGGATACCCTGGTCGAAGTATTCTCGCGGCTCAACGTGCAGATTGCGCTCTTTGGCCACGTCTCTTCGTATCTGCTGTTCGTGGGCGAAAACTCGGACGTGTCAAAGACGTACGACATACCCTCATCATTTTCCTCCCTTCGAGAAGCGCGTAAACATTTGGATACTCTCATCAACGGTTCACACGTCCTTGGAGAGCAAGCCAGTCGTCTAGTTCTAGAACAGATGCCCATCCCGGAGCTGCTATACGAGAACCAGGGGCGTCTCGAGGCGGCACTGATGCACTGGCTTCGTGCGCTGGACGCGAGCCGCGAGGCATTACTCACCGAAGCCGACATTCGCAGCAAGTTTGCCATGCCAATGTTGCTTCTCTACCACACCATGACGAAGATCATGGCAGCTACCGCTTTGCGCGGGACGGACGAGATGATATATGACCAGTACCTGCCGGACTTTTCGCTGCTGATCAAGCAGTCTTGCAATCTATGGGACATGATGCGCACGGCAATCAGGAATCTGTACGGGGTACGAGGTGCTACGAAGCCGGACATCAACTTCACCATCGACATGGGCTTCATACCGCCGCTCTACTATGCACTGGCAAAGTGCCGTCAGCCGAATCTCCGGAGGATGGTTCTCGATCTCTTGAGAGATGTCCCGCACCGTGAAGGCGCCTGGGACGGCTTCACAGTCATCAACATGGGCTACGCTCTTATTGAAATCGAAGAAGAAGGCTTATATGACGGATGGGACATTGTGCCGAGCTGCAACTTGCCAGATGCGGCGGCAGCGGATGCTTTGCCCGTCGTCCCGGCGTCACGGCGACTGAACAATGTCAACGTGGCGCTGCCCGACTATACGAATGGAAAGGCGACCTTGTTTGGCCGGCGATACAAGGGAGATGGACAGTGGGACTCGAAGATTGTGCAGTTTGATTCTGCATTCAGGAAGTTGAACCCTATCCCTTGGGAATGCCTTCAGAGAAGATCCAATTTCTCGTGATATTTGACGGAGCTTTGACGTGGGACACACCAGTCATCCTCCCATATCGGGGCGAGGAGAGATCGGTGACCTCAGATTTCAAATATGTGATGGACTGGAGGAAGATTCTACCTAGGTACCTTAGTGACAAGAACTACTTGTAGGTACCAACTCACAACCGCGTAGACAAGTTGTGCGTGTAAGGAGCAAACGATATGACAACCAGACCTTGACGTCAACAGATGGCGAGGCAGATGACATTCGAGCACAGGTTCATCGGTGCCGTCCTCGAGCAGGCCCAAGATAGTTTGCCTGGCAGCAACCAGGGTGGAAGAAGACGCCGCTGATCAGCCACTATACATACGTAGATCCAGGGATAGAGTGGCATAGAAGTTTGGGCATACAGGCTCTAAACGCAGGTTGAGAGTTTGTATATATCTATCTGTAATATTTTTTTTTCTATCTCAATCTACAAGCTTGGCTTTCTTTTTATGTATCGATCTATAAGATCAAGATCGTCGCCTATCCTTAGAGTAAGGTAGACTGATATAGCGATAGTAGCAGCGAGTGAGAGTAGAATCGATCTTCTGCTACCTCGGTATAGACAGCCACTCCCTGTCTATGTACCTACCTGTAGTTTGTATACGACGCCAAACGGCGGTGTCCATTTTCGCACCCTTGCATGGACCAGGCCTCAACAGATGGACTTCCTCTGTTCACGTTGCTCCTTCAACCACCACCATCCATCTCCTCCCGCTCTCGCCATCAACCCAACATTGAACATTCCCTTGCCATCAACCATGGCTCCCTCGCCCTTGCAAAAATGGGCCTGACAGAGAAGCACGCGAAAATCATTGCACAACACCCGCTCAACGACACACTCGATCCGGTCCGGAACAAACTACGCGATGGCAACGAGGGCGATGCCAACGAGGGCAATGGCCCAGGGCAGGAAGCCATTGCCGCCCTTCTCTCCGCATTAGTTGGATCGACGGCTGCCTACAACCTCCAGGCTCCTGGTGGCAGTGGCCACGTAGCTGGCAGGCTGTTCTCTGTGCTCCTACTCTTCCGGGGAGGCTCCGTGAGGTCTGCGCATTTCCGCACCCTCATTCGCTGCGTCGTTGACAAAAAGAGCGACGTGGACGTGTGGGAAGCTGTCTTGACCACCATTGAAAACCTCAGCACCGCGACTCCCCCCCCGTCGAGCATCGCCCCGACGTTCACAGGCACTCCGATAAAGAGCAGCTCGAGCCGACTTGCCGATAGCGAAACGCGCGACATCGTCGTAGCAGAGCTGTTCTACGAGATCAAGGATTGTACCTTTCGGAACGTTGGTGGGTTCTGGGAAAGATTCTTCAGCCCTGAAGGATGGCGCCAGGAGCAGAAATCGATGCTCAAGGCCTTGATGGCATCACACAATGGCAGCCAATGGACCGACTTCCCTGTTGCTGCCGACGAGGGACCGGTTTGGGACTGGCTCAAGACACTGGAGGGCCGTTACTTGGCCGATGCGCCTTACAAACTCCATACGACCAGATCTGCCAACCAGTTTAAGGAACGGAAAGGCCAGATGGATCTCTTCTTTCAGGCGCCTGCCACCAAGTCGGACATTTTTGAGTACAAGAATGTCCTTGTCGTTGGCGAACAAAAGAAGACGTATGACAGGAGCAGGTTCAAAGCCGATCTCCTCCAGCTTACGCGCTACGTGCGAGGTGCTTTCGCTGATCAGCCCACACGTCGGTTCGTCCACGCCTTCTCACTCTGCGCCTCCATGATGGAGGTCTGGGTCTTTGATCGTTCCGGTCCGTACAGTTCGGGGCCGTTTGACATTCACGATGAGCCAGATAAGTTTGCGCGGACCCTTGTGGGGTACGCAACGATGGACGACGAGGCCATGGGCCTGGACACATTCATGGAGCGGGTAGGCGGGCATCGCTATCTTACGTTGGACGATGCAAATGGCGGAGAGAAGAGGATCAGGCTCGACAAGGCGATGGTTAGGCAGCGAGCCATCGTGTGCCGCGGTACCACGTGCTATAGAACCCGGGGAGGCCACGTTGCCAAGTCTTCCTGGGCGTCCGACAAGCGGAAGCTGGAGGTTGAACAGCTGAAACGAGCAGAAGAACGAGGTGTCAGAGGAGTGGCCAGAGTGGTGGCGCATCGTCGAATTACCACCATTGCATCGCTACGAGAAGGCTTGGAGTTTACAAAACCTCATCGGTTCAGGGAAGAGGTTCTTCACTTTGAAGATTTGCCTTCTACCGCAGCAGGCGCCAGTACATCAGGCACCAAGCGCAAGTCGTCCTCGGGTCACACGCCCGAAAACACATCCGAATCCAAGAGGCGGCGGTCTAGCAGCCAGAAACCAACCCTGACCGGATCCAACAGAGCATCCCTGGGAGGCAGATCTAAGCCGAGCCTTTATACCCCCGGCGAGGATCTCTGGGAGAATAGCATCTACTCCTGTCTCGTCGTCTCCCCTGCTGGGCGCGTCATCAGCGACTTCGGAACCGTCAAGGAGTTGTTGGAGTCGATGCGAGATGCAATCAAGGCTCATCAATCTCTTTACACAACCGGCAACATTCTGCACCGCGATATCTCGTCAAACAACATCATCATCACCGACCCAGAGGTGGCCGATGGGTTCAAAGGCATGCTCATCGATCTTGATCTGGCAAAAGAAAAGGACAGTGGCCCTAATGGGGCTCGCCATCAGACCGGGACGATGCATTTCATGGCTGTGGAGGTCCTACGCACGGCAGATCACACCTACCGTCACGATTTGGAGTCGTTTCTCTACGTCCTGCTTTGGATGTGTGCGCGGCAGTCATGGCACAATGGCTTCGCCGGTGACGAGAAGCCGCCCAAGGAAAGTCTGTTGCGGAGGTGGGAGATTGGCAGCTTCAAGTATATTGCAACCGCCAAGGAAGGCGACATGACCGTCAATAGGCTTGAAGCGATCATGGACGGGTTCCCTTCAGTCTTCGACGTCGTCAAACCCCTCTGTTTACGAATCAGGACAGCTCTATTTGGGGATACGGCAAGGCTACACTTCGGAACTCCTGGAGGGGATCCGGCTGAGCTTTACAACCCTATAATAGAAGCCTACGACGAAGCGTCAAAGAGCTTAATGAATAGATGCGATGGAAAGTCATGGTAGACCAGAGGAGCAGTTGTTCCAAAAAGGGTGGCCAGAGAAAAGGAAGGAAAGGGGAGAGAGGGGGGTGAGTGTGTGTTGATTCTTGCGTCCTCCTAAATGCAGTGACGTTATCCATGCAGCCGCAGCAAGAATCGAGACGATCCCTTGTCGCCAGTCTGTAACAAGATATTCTATATCCAAGTATCACATCTCCGCCGGTTTCCAAACCTGGTCCGGCATAGAGCAATAGAAGCTACGCCCGGATCCACGGTAACTGGCTTCCCCCATAAGCTGGGCTTTGTGCTACTGAGTGGAGGAAGCTTGATGGGGCAACAGTATTCTCTAATATCAGAGCAGGGTGAAGCAGTCTACCCATGGATCAATATGCGCTGATGAGATAGAACTTGGAGGGAACACCAACAGGGAGGTTGAAACGGGATCTAGCCCCCCATTTACCCACAAATCTCGAGCGTATAAATCAAGAGGGGAGGTTCTTTTGACAACGTAGAGTCATTGACCAGTGCTTGGAGATCTGGCATGGCAACACGTGGACAATCTGCGTATCCCGCTTCTATCGGCATCCAACTGCCTGTCTGAATCACCTCCTCAGCTCGATGATAGATCCAGATTTAGAACGGTGAAGCAGTTCGGTGGGGGTCTCATAACCCAGCCTCCGCATCGTCTCTGCTTCAGTGGCGCATCCCTAGTGAGGAGATGTGGCCACACCGGGAGCGGAAGCTGTGACATAATAGATACTGGCCTGCATGTGTTTGGGCTTCTAGAAACAGGCTACATGGCGTTTCAACACGTAGTGCAGAGACTATGCCGGCTCGGTTGTTCCGCGCAGGTACACTCATTGGCGGTTGGAGATGGTCATTGGTTCAACCATTATCGAGGATGGAAGAGAGGCTGATGAGTTTGGGTTATCATGAAGTAGTTTGCTTCAAAACACCACTATCAGCTTTCAGAAGCCACTGTTACTCGAGCTCATGACTTGTGAGATTTGACGTAGAAGCTAGAGCAGTATGCTGCATGGCATGCCTTATCTGGCATTGAATGTCTACATATAATCTGAAGGTGACACAATGACAGGTGCTTGGCCGTCGTATAGATGGCATACTTCGTACCAGCAAGGTGATACGCGCGAGCAATCTACTACCTCTCTACTCTCGATAGTACGCAGACGACGCTCCACATAGCCTCGCTAGCGACAAGAAGCTCTTATCAATTACGAGCCGGGTCCATGCCAATTCGGACTCACGAGCCGTCAGCATGGATATCGGACAGCGCGAGGGCGGCAGGTTATGAGGAAGAGCCAGCTTCTCCGCGAGTTTAGGTGTCGTTGAACCATTGCGCGACGCCTTCGACGCTGGCTCCCTTGTCCGCTTTAAAGCCATTGACCGTGACGACACTGTGCGACGAAGATTGCAAACCGCCGTATTCCAAGAGCCAGTGTGTTGGAGGAATAGCTTGTCATCACTCGATACGTGGGGGATGGCTGTCTTACGTTTCAAGTTTCTTCCAAGCGCCTCTGTTTCCTCACGAACTTGAAGAGTCTCTAGACAACGTCGTCAGCCATGAGAGACAAGCATTTCGTCCTCACAATACCTGGCTATCGGCATCTACGAGCCATCAACCCTACATATCTCCTTTGACCCCACAGAGCAAGCTTCAGAATGCGGGGGAGGAAAAGGTATCGAAAGAAGGTCCCCCCGCCTATCCTCCCCCCAAACCTCCAAGATCGGGCAACCATCTCCCCGTTGTCTAGGCTAAAGAGGCCCCCACGAAACCAGACCGAAGAGTTTCTCGCCATTGTTCATCAGCTTTGCCCTTCCCCACAGCTTGGGCGATAAGCCCAGAACCTTGGGGAGAAACCCGGCATCTCAGCTCGTCAGTTATTGCCATGTTATCTGCGGCTCGGCCATCGGCCAAGTCCCGCCTGCTGGGCTCTCCCGACACACTTCGACCCCCCACCGTAGGTTTGCGAGGGTTGATTATAGTAGAGGTTAATTGTTGACCGCGTACGCAGGACATGATAAAAGGAACAGGAACTATGCCGAGTTGCCTGCTTCCGAGTGCAACCCTGCGATAGCAATTTTCCCTGGAACCAATTACGGTTGCTTGGCTCCTTGGCTATTACACCGAGGTGGTGTGCCATTCTGACCTTCTTCCCTCGAAAGACGCCCTTCTGTCTGCCTTTGCGTCAGTAGGAGACGGCGTACCAAACTGATTATTGGTTGGCGATTCGAAACTGCAGAGAAACCGAGACGGAGCCTGGGCATATTTAATCTCCCATAAAGGCCGTCACCATGGGCCAGCATGAGTTCAACGAAAAGGACGATGGAGGTCTGCAGTCCGTGTCTTCGTTACGTGCCGGAGTGGCGAGCGGCGTGCTCGAGGACTTCGCAGATCCGAATGTCCAGAATGAGGCCGAAAACACTCACAAGGGAGAGTTTGGCACGAAGCGTGACCTTGTAAGTCGATGGGTGCCCAGTGAGGCAACAGAGGATACGGCTGATTCAAAGTCCCATGCCCTAGAAACCTCGCCAAGTGTCCATGATTGCTGTTGCTGGTACTATTGGCACCGGTCTCTTTCTTGGATCTGGTGCTGCTTTGGTGAATGGTGGTCCTGTGGGTTTCTTCCTCGGCTATGCAATCGTCGGATGTCTGGTGGGCATGATGATGTACTGCCTGGGCGAGATGTAAGTTTGAGACTGCTCCTTACCTGGCTTGATACTGATGGTACGATGTGAAAGGACTGTCTTTGCACCCAACATTGGCGGCTTCATCGAAATGGGCAACAAGTACATTGCCCCCGAAGCAGGTTTCGCCATGGGCATCAACTACATCCTCCAGACCGGCCTGGCCATCCCCTCCGAGATCACCGCCGCGGCCGTCATGATCAGCTACTGGGATAATGCCTCAAGTCACGTCTCAGCATACATTGCGGCCTTCTTGGTCCTCAGCATCGGCATCAACCTCCTCGGCGTCAAGTACTTTGGCGAGGTCGAGTTTGTGTTTGCCTGCGTCAAGGTCCTGATGCTGGTTGCCCTCATCCTGTTCGGCTTGATAGCTGATGTCGGGGGCATCAATGGCGTGTACACGGGTGGCCGCTATTGGAGGGAGGAGCCGTTCAACGACACATTCGCGAGCCTGTCGCCAGTCTCGCTCGCGCGGTTCCTCGGATTCTGGAAGGTCCTCACCCAAGCTGCCTTTGCGTTTGGTGGTATTGAGGGTATTAGTGTGCTGGCTGGAGAGGCGCACAACCCTCGAAAGACGATGAGGCGGGCTGTCCGAACAGTCTTTTATCGCATCGGTAAGTTGATGAGACTTCTGCATTGGTAAGGGCCGTGATATTGACCTGTTCGTTGTATAGTCGGTCTGTACCTCCTTACTGTCTTGATGATCTCGCTCAACGTCAGCCAAAGCTCCAAAGACCTCATTGCTGCCGTCTCAAAAGGTGGCGCAACTGCCGCTTCATCGCCCTTTGTGGTCATCTGCCAGCAGACTGGTGTCAAGGTTCTTCCGAGCGTGATAAACGCCGTGGTCATGACGTCTGCGCTCTCATCTTGCAACGAGAACATCTTTGCTGTAGCCAGGACCCTGCTCGCTCTGTCTCGTCAAAGTAAGGAGGCCATTGCCATTCCTACATAATGCTTCAATACAATTAAGTATTGACAAAATTCTAACGTCCTTTGCTTAGGATCTATGCCCAGATGCTTCCTCAAGACGAGCCGCTTTGGCACGCCCTTTTATGGCGTTGTCGTCTCTTTCTGCTTTGGACTGCTGGCTTTCCTTTCAGTCTCCAACGGGTCAGCCCAAGCCTTCATCTGGCTCTCCAACTTGTCGGGTAAGTTACTCTTTGTGTATCCTTCTTTCCGAAAAATCTTTGACTGACAATTGCATCTGCAGCCCTCAGCAGCTTGATCGCATGGATCTCCATCTGCGTCTGCTTCGTCAGGTTTCATCGCGCCCTCCAGATTCAGGGCATCGACAGAAAGAATCTCGATCTCCGGGGATGGTTACAGCCATACATGGCGTGGATCTGCATCTTTGCCTTTACCATTATTCTGTTCTTCAATGGATTTCAGGCCTTTATCCACAAATTCTCAGTATCGAGCTTCTTCGCGTCCTATGTGACGCTGCCAGTGGTCGCCTTGGCCATCTTTGGCTTCCGGGCTTACTTATGGCGGACCGGAAAGCCGTATGGCTTCACGGATCTGGCTGAGGTTAATCTCGGCAATGGGCCGGCCAGGGCTCTTCGAGGGACCAAGTATGATCTTGGGTCATAATCTACATAGCTGAGGAGGCATCGTGGGACCAGCCGAGAGCGACAAATTAATGCAATACAAGTTGCTTACTGCTATCCAACACAACGTGAGGCTTCGAACGAGTCCTAATCTGTAAACCGTCTGAGAAATAGTGCATACAGGCGGAACGCCAACCATCCTTCTGATGACGTCTGGTATGAACACCACAAAGGTGCCTACATGGATGTCATATGGGAGGCGGGGTTGAGAATACGACGTTGCCAATCACTAAGAGGATCTTCATGACATTGCTCTTTTCCGTCCTTAGCACGAGTTGAGGAGCAAGGAGATAGAGTCGGGTGTTACCCTGACATCTCCAACTCTCTCCAAATACTGAGACTATACCCGGTCATGATAAGAAATGTTACCTTTGCATAGCATGTGACTCGACTCACACAGAAGCCTGATTATAGAATTTCCCCCCGCTTCCTCATGCGATACTCCGCGTTCCGATCGTTTCACGGCGCTTGAGATGAATCAGGCAGTTCGTTATCGCCAAAGGAAGAAGCGGAGAGTTTTTGGATGACAAGAACTCCACCATGTCCATAGAATCCTCTCACCACATACGATCTGTTCCCGTACGTTACCGTCACTCTGCATGAACGCGAATAGCGGGTTTTCAGGTTATGCGACTAGAAGTCAACGGTATCTGTATCCTGAAGACGCAGGTTCTCATATAACAGTGTGTGAGGCTTCGTATGAAGTTGACAAACGTCTCATGATGCCACGGATCTAGATCTACCAGATCTCTATCGCATCCCCGCCAATCACGGAACCGTCCTGATTCATTATGTCTTTTTTCTCTTTGTGTCAAATGAGGAGAAGCCTGTAGCAGACGCCCTAGAGGAGGGTTGCAGCCACCTCTTCAGGGGTACGCAGAATGAACCGGCATTCTGCAAATTCGGCAATGCACCTCCCCCTCCTAGTCCGAGACATATTCATCACAACCAATGGCGACGTGTCTCACGGCATAGAATGCTGGTGCGGAACGTGATGTCCGGAATGTAGCCTCTATCGGATTGTTGACCCAACGGCTGATGAGCTCTTGTGATCAGACGCAGACGATGTAACGCAGGGAAATGAGAGAAATGCAGAGCGATCTGGGGGGTTTGCGGGCGTTGATGAGAGACAGTTGAATACATATGGAGCCGTGATAGCACCCTTCGTAGTGCTGAGTAGTCTGGTTCTTTTCAAAGAACAAGAGGCTGTGAGAGTAGTATGGCAAAGCTCAACGGAGCCGTCAAGGCAGCAAGTCTAGTCTACGGGCTGGCTGCCACCACAACAGTCCAAGCCGCCTCCTTTGACCCCCTGACATACGTCGACCTGCTCATTGGCAGCAGCAACGGCGGCAATGTCTTCCCCGGAGCCACTCTCCCGTATGGCATGGCCAAGGCCGTAGCCGATACCAACAGCGGCAGCAACCAGGGCGGCTTCACGCTGGACGGCTCGTCCGTCACCGGCTTCAGCGTCATGCACGACTCCGGCACTGGAGGCTCGCCGTCTCTGGGCAACTTTCCGCTGTTCCCGTACACCTCGTGTCCCGGTGGCGAAGTGGACGGATGTTCTTTTCCAAAGAATGACCGTGTCAAGTTCGGCGCATTCTCCAACGAGAGCGTCGTTGCGAAGCCGGGCTACTTTGGCATCACGCTCAACAGCGGGCCAAAGGTCGAGATGACAACTTCGCAGCATGCGGCGCTGTTCAAGTTTACGTTTCCCGATGCGGGCCCTGATGACAAGCCGCTTATCCTGCAGGATCTGACGGATCTGTCGAATTCGCGGCAAGATAATGGCACCGTGAGTGTCGACGAAGATACCGGCCGCTTTACCGGCAATGCTGTGTTTGTTCCCAGTTTCGGTACCGGCACGTATAAGCTGTACTTTTGCACCGACTTTTCTGGTGCAGACATCTATGACAATGGCATCTTTGTCAACTCGCGTGCAAGTGCCGACGTCAAGGACTTGACCATTTCACGCTCTATCAATGGCTACCCGTTGCCAGGCGGTGCGTTTATCCGCTTTGCCAGCGCCCAAGAGCCCATCTATGCTCGGACGGGCGTCAGCTTCATCAGCAGTGCCCAAGCATGTTCCAATGCAGAAAAGGAGATTGCAGAGTGGGATGTCGACAAGTACGCCAGCGAAGCCGCCGATATCTGGCGAGAGAAGCTTTCTCCAATCACTATTGAGGCCGGCGAAGGCGTCGGCGACGACTACATCAAGTCGTTTTACTCGGGCATTTACCGTACCATGGTCAATCCGCAGAACTACACAGGCGAGAATCCTCTCTGGGATGATGGCGAGCCGTACTATGACTCGTTCTACTGTATCTGGGACTTGTTCCGATCACAGATGCCGTTCTTGACAATTCTGGATCCGACGACTCTTACGGAGCAGATTCGGTCGCTGATCTCGATTTATGAACATACGGGCTGGCTACCCGACTGCCGCATGAGCCTCTGTCCGGGATACACGCAGGGAGGCTCAAACGCAGACAATGTGCTGGCAGATGCCTACCTCAAGGGCCTCAAAGACGGCATCGACTGGGAAAAGGGCTACGAGGCTGTCGTCAAAGACGCGCAAGTCGAGCCCTATGCGTGGTCCACCAGCGGCAGGGGAGGCATAGACTCGTGGAAGAGACTGGGCTATGTGCCTGTCCAAGACTTTGACTACAAGGGCTTTGGAACCATGACCCGCAGTATCAGTCGGACTCTCGAGTACAGCTACAATGACTTTGCAATTTCCCAGATTGCGGGAGGACTGGGCAAGAAGGAAGACCAGGAGAAATACATCGAGTCCAGCGGCAACTGGCGGAATCTGTTCAAGGCTGACCAGACGTCTTTCTTCTCGAACGGAACCGATACTGGATTCAAGGGGTTCTTTCAGGCCAAGTTTCTGAATGAGACGTGGTTTACGCAGGATCCGCTGATGTGCAGCAACCTGGATTCCAAGAGCATCTGCTCGCTTCAGAACTCTGGGGCTGAGACCTTTGAGAGCAGCACCTGGGAATATGGCTTGTAAGTTCAGCAATATTCCCTTTTATCTCTCATGCTTGGTCATCGTACTGAACTGAATTCCTTCATAGCTTTGTTCCGCACGACCAGGCTAGCCTGCTCGACCTCTATGGCGGTCCTAATTCATTCGTTGACCGCCTCTCGTACATGCACGATCAACAGATTACATAGTGAGTCTTCATTAGTGCTGCTCTTTGACGTGCAACTAACTGACCATACTCCAGTATCGGCAACGAACCGAGCTTCCTCACTGTGTTCCAGTACCATTATGCCGGGCGACCAGCCTTGTCCGCCGAGCGCAGCCACTTCTACATCCCCAAGTACTTCGCCCCTACACCAGCTGGCTTGCCGGGCAACGACGACAGCGGCGCCATGGGGAGCTTCGTTGCCTTTTCCATGATGGGCTTGTTTCCCAACCCCGGCCAAGACGTCTATCTCATCATCCCGCCCTTCTTCGAGAGCGTCAGCATCAAAAGCCCCGTTACGGGCAAGACTGCGACGATTCGCAATGTCAACTTCGATCCTACTTACAAGAATGTGTATATCCAAGAGGCTACTTTAGATGGAAAGCCTTACACTAAGAACTGGATCGATCATAGCTTCTTCACGGAAGGAAAGGAGCTCGTGCTGACTCTTGGAGACAAGGAGAGCTCTTGGGGTACAAAGGTGGAGGATCTGCCGCCGAGTTTGAGTCCTTACAATAGTAGCAGTGAGGCTCATACCACTGCTCCAGCCAAGAGATCGTATGTGCCGCGCTTTGACGGTGGCATCTTGAGAATGATGTTTACTTGAGATGCTTGCATAAGAAAAACAACGAAACTTGTCACTTCAACAAATGTTATCAATTCATACGCAATACCGCTTTAGGATCAGAGTTTGTGACTGCAGCTCCGGTGAAGCCAACATAGCATTTCAACTCGATGAAAGAGAAGACATACCTACCCAATAAAGGCCTCCCAGCTTCTTCTGAGAAAATTCTATTTTCCAGCAGCATTGCAAATGCATGTAACAATTTCAGTTACAGAGAGAGTATATCCTCCAAAGATACTTTTACGCCTCGCAAAAGAAACCATACGCCAGATTCCGCTTGAAATCCCCCTTACATAACATACATTTACCAGACAAACATCTCCTCAAACAGCTCAACATCAATGTGAACCTTCTTCGTCTGCTTAATGACAGCTTGCCTCGTCGTGTCGGCAATCTCCGCCGGACCGCAAACAAAAACGGCCGTCTTGCCCTGCGACTGTGTCACAAAGTCGTCCACCGTAGTGTGAATGTCAGGCCGCATCTTCTTGAATCGCGGGTCGGGAATGCTGTTTCCAGCTTCTTCCGTCTTGGGCGTAGAGCTGGCTGAGCTTTCCGAAGTGATGTAGAACTCCATGTTCAGCTTCGATGCTCCTTCAATGGCGCGAAGGTCGTTGGCAAGAACGTCTCGGACGAAGCCCTCGTGTCGAACAACCCATATCAGGCGGACGTTGGGGGGAGGAGTCTGGGATTGCTTCTGGTCCTCAAAGAACATGCGGAGATAGGGAAGCACGGTGGTGATTCCGCTACCGCCAGCAATGAACAGGACATCGTCAAAGTGGTCGAGGCGAGCAGGCGTGCCATATGGGCCTTCGAGCAGGACACGCACACGAAGAGGGCCGGACTCGCTCTTGCTGACCAGCTTGTCTCGCAGCCTTCGGGTCATTCCATCGCGGGGACGGATCATGAAGGTCATGTAGCTGTCGCCCGACTCGGACGCCAGCTCCGTCACTCGAGGAGACTGAGTACCGGTCTTCTTCTCGCTAGGCTGGTCGCTGCTGCTGCCGTAAGCAGGACTGTCGTCGAGTTGCTTCGATCGTCCGGCCAGTGTAAAGGGGTGAGACTCCCAGAAGTGCATGCCGGGGAGGTACACGAAGTAGTAGGTTCCGGGCGTCTGGCCGCTGCAGTTGATTGAGGGCTTGACCTGAAGACGAATCATGCCCGTCTCTTCGCTGTAGCTGGCCAATGCGAGAGAACCCTTGCCGAGAAGCGTCTTGTAATTCATGACCAAGACTCGCAGAATGCGGAGGAAGTGGTCGCCGGCCCAGAGGCCGACACAAGCCCACACCCAGACGAGGTAGACACCCTTGAACTGGTCTTTGACGTGGCTGAGATATGTTAGTAGACGGACAAAGATGCCTGACAGATCACATTTTTGTCTACTTACTAGTACAGGCAAGCGAGGAAGACGGCTGCGAACGCAACGTGAGTCGCTTTGAAGAACTCATAGAGTCTGTTGCGCAGAGGGGCAAAAGCAAACAGGGACGAGAGGCCTAATGCGACGAGCATCTGTTTCTGCGTAAGTCTGGTGCACTGAGTGTATCGCTTATAAGGGTATGGCTTACAGTGATGCCGTAGCGGAATACCAAGTCATCCTTGAGCTCTTCGTGGTAGCCTTCCCATCCTTTTTCTTTTCTTTCATATCAGCATCAATGTCTGGTGTGATGCTGCGACAAGGGAGCGCTTACCATTGACGTAGAAGGCCGAAAACACTACGCCATGTATGACGCCCTCCACGACCAAAGTCAGGGCAAGCCAGCGGTGAAAGAGGCTAAATGTCCTGTAGCTCCATCCAGTGGCATAAATGAGAATGTTGGCTCTTCCGCTGAAGAGAAAAACGAAGGGGAGTTCGGCGGTCATGAAGATGCCAAGTCGGTCGGCGAGGATTCGGCAGACCTGTCCCGTGATTGTCTTGTAGCTGGCATTGTGGTTAGAACATCATGTCCAGAAGAGACAAAGAGTTGGTCGCCGCTTACTAAATGTTATGCTCAAAGACAGGGTAGTGGAATGCCAGCATAAAGATCACGGTAATAATGTAACCAGCGATGACCAGAGATTGCAGACGGAGAGGGATAGTGAACCATCCCAGGGGCTGGTGATGGTGATATGAGAAGGTAGGGGCCATCATGAGGTTGCGGTGGAACCAGCCTTTTACTTTGGCTCCCGCATCGGTCTTTCGTACGGGCTGACTGGAACGCTTCACCGGGAGAAGGGCATAAAGGTGGCTGATTGTGGCCAGTCCCAGCACCAATCCCCAGTAGCCATACGGAATCCATCTACCCAAGGTTTTCTCGTTAGGAGGGGAAGCAAGATAAAGGAAGAGGGCGTTTTATCAGACCACCTACCGGAGCTTTTGGTGGTAAACAATGTTGGTGTAGTAAGTGTTGACACTTCGATGGGCAATGTTCCAGTTGGCCTCCGAGGGCATCGAGACAACGTCCACTACTGTTTTCTGCGTCTGCTCAACGGTGGGTAGGCTGTCGATGTACTCCTGCGTCACATTGGCGACTGTGCGCTCGTATTCCTTGAGGTTGACCAGCTTAGAGGACTTCTTGCACGTGCCAGCCCACCAGTTGATGCCCGGCGCGAGGTCCTTTTCCTCGCAGTGCTCCCACAGACACAAGTAGGTCGAGGTGATTCGCAGAGGGTGCGTACAGAGAGTCTGCTCAGTCACATTGTCGGAGGCGAACTTGATCTTGGAGAGGGTGTAGTAGCAAGAAGCTCCGCAGACTTCGAGGCCCAGAGGCTTGGCCGCATGGGCACAAGCAACGAAGAGGAGGCACACGAGGTAGGAGAGCGGTGACAACATCATGCTATCTTGGGACCTCGTTGGGAGCAGCCTACGGTGCTTTGGGAGGAGCCTGACAAGCCGAAACAGCACAGCAACAACCCGGGGAGTTGGTGATATATAGAATGTGCCCGGCAAGTTCCAGGCCTTCATTACCAAGACTCAGCAAAGCAAAGTGTATCCACACCGTCGGCTCATGGCAGGTAAGTCCATCGGCCGTCAATCGAGGATGGCAATAGCGTGGCCGTGGTTCCTGTTTCTGCTCTCCATCTCCCCACAAAGAATCATATATCAGACGGCCCAGCCAGTCGGCCTGCTGCGGAAGACTGCCCTTTCTCGTGGGAAAGAAAAAAAAGTCCACATCTCGGGCATGCTAACCGTGTTATCACGACTCAACGTCACAAAGCCAAGCCGGCAGAGACCTCGGAGTCGGCATTCGGGACAACGTTGTTCTAGGGCTGGGCTGGAGAGGGTAGGGGTTTTGTTCTAGCTTCAGATCTTTTCAACAGCCAAAATGGAAACATTTGTGGGATTGTCAGATATGAATTGCCCTTGACAGCTTCCCAATCATGCGTGAAACGGGTCTGCGGAGCCTGCGGTTCCCAGTCGGGGTGTGGAGAAGGGGGGGAGGGATGCTTCATGTAATGCTGATGAGCCTAAGCAGGCATAAGGTGCGTGTCTCGTGTGTACTGTACGAGAAAGTCAATCGACACACCTCCCCGAGCTGAGTTATACGTGAGTCCCTCGATATTGATCAAGGACCGATAAAGACAAATTAAAGAAGGAGTGGGCAGAAGTGCAATGTAACGGTGAACCGTGCTGAGGTTTATATGCGAAAGTCGACGGGGTTGAAGGAAGGCCACGGATGAGTCCTCTCTCTCTCTCTCTCTCTCACACACACACACACACACACCGAAGCAAACAATCTTTGGGTCTCCCATGACCCACGAACGGTACGAGAAACGTGAGAGCGCCGAGTTGGCCTGTCTACTGCCACGACCTAAGGCAACTAAGTGGGTAGAACTGCAAATAAAGCCAGGGATGGTGGAGTGACGATGCCCGCTTAGAGATTAGATGGATTGATAAGATGATCAGATAAAATTTTTTCGCAAGCCACCGCCCGTCATCAAAGTATCTTGTATCTTGAGAACTCCTGTTTTCGCTCCAGTTTCCCTTTTTGATTGGTCTGCCGGGACTTGGTTCGGGTCTTTACGTGAGAGGGTAGGGGTGGTAGGGGAGTAGGGGGGGTCGAAAAGGTTCATGTTTCCGTGGGCGAACCCACAAGAAGAGGCCACTAAATGCCTCGAGCTTTGCTGCCCTCAGAAGCACGCCATTTATAATCAGTCGACCCAACAAAGATGCCCTTTGTATTGTCTGTTTGGGTCCGCTGAGAGGATATGGAAAAGTTCCTATTGAGCCGAAAGCCGTGGCGGTTGGCTGCGGGCGTCGCTGGGGGAAGCCATTGCCCAGGAACGATCAGGAAAAGTGAGAGAATTCAAGGCACCGACACAATTGCAGACAGTTTTACTTCCTCCCAGCCGAACTGATGGTCCATATGAATATCCCAAGGGCAAGTGAACGAGCTGCCAATCTCATCACTCCAAGTCACATTAGCCTAGATAGGTAGCTTGACGATAGTCAGCAGTCGTTGGACCAGCGTCAAACTGCCGGTTCAATGTCGGCGGCAGTCCTCGACTGATGCTTTACCATCCTTGCCATGATGCTACGCTTAATGACCATCGTCAAGCTTGTTTTGGCCCGGCAGAATACCAGGCGCAAAGTCTTTCCTGACGAGGGGGGGTTTCACGACGCGGCGGCAGTTTAGCCATCCACTCACATTTCTGCCCTTTCAAATAAGGTAGACTAACTGCCACGCATGAGGGGGGCCTCCGAATGCCGCAGATCGATAGACTTCTTCCTAGTGGAGGGTGTCACCGTATGGTTACTGCTCGGCGATTCGGGGATACCGCCGTCTGCCATGACCATTTGCTGTGTTGGGCTATCTGGCATTTTAGTTCTGGGCGAGACATTGACGATAGCATCTCGTATCTACTTCGTATCGCTGGCGGACTTCAAGATACACGTCTAAAGATGGTATTACTATTATTGCTCCTTCTTGATAGAGCAACGCTCGACAGGCCACTCGGGGCGGAATCATGGATCCAGCCGATGAAGATCTCTATCCTTGCAACCTCGTCCATGCATAGGTCCCATTGGGAGACAATGCGACGCTGCTATATAAAGTAGCAGCTTACAACATCAACAGCAACAAGTTTCCACTCGTGGAGCCGCTGCCTGCGTCCCATCGATTATGCTGTTTGCTTGTTGTAGATGCCGGTACTGTATCTGGCAGTCCGAACGTATACGAACCCCGGTGAAAGAATAAGCATCACATGCAGCTCAATCTCATGGCATCCGGGGTTTAGGTGCCACGACAGAATGCTCCGTGAATGTCTGTATATTGCAGCATCTGCCCAACATGACCTGGTGTGACGTACTCTGCAAGATGAGACTGGCGTCTGATGCCTATCTCTCATCACCGTCGGCGTCGCGAGAGCGAAGGGAGTGGGAGAGAGAGAAGACACGGCAATGAAAGACAAACCAATCCCGACAACTCGGGCGACAACTCGCTTTATTACAGATCAACCTTGACGGCAATGACGCTCGAAGCCTGATAGCCCGTCACAAACAGCCACGCTCGGCGTCTACCTCCCTCCTCTCTGGGATCAATGGCCACCAAGACGGAAGCACTGGAAGTTCGGAGTCTCCGCCCATCGTCCTGGAAGATCAGACTGACATCCCAATTCGTCCCATCGCCGGCTACAGCACTGACATCTCGTTCACCTCTTTGCTTTTTGCCGGAATTGAGAGTAGCCTTCCACACCATGTTGGGGTCCAGAACGAACTCCTTACCTTTACTCTCCAAGAAATCAATCCCCCTCGTCGGTCCAGAGGCAACGATCCCGCTGGCATCAAACGTAGTGTTCGCATACGGATCCCGAAAGTAACTTGGATTGTCGACGGGCGACGCAAACTCGATTGACTCCTTCACCCGGATGACCTTGTTGCCAGTATCATCGGCCTCCCCCCGGATTTCGCCCATGTGTACTAGCCCGCTGCCGCACGACGTTACCAGTACCTCGTCGCTACCTCTCGCATGGCCCATCCCATTCAGGTTATGCAGCTTCTCCAGCGCAATCGACGCATGGACGCCTGCGCTGTCACCACCTTCATCCCCAGCCGTCCCCAGGTTCTCGAGCCTGACGTGGAGTACGTTGGTCCACCTGGCCAAGGGCAGCGCAGTCTCGATGTTCCTTAGCAGCCCATCCGTGTAATAGTGGTCATTCGTCACGAAAAAGGACGTTGGGGATTCGGCAAAGATGTCGTTCGGCGTGACAATGAGGGGGTGCCATATTGTACGGACATGTCGTGCCTTGTCGGAGCCGAGAACATGGTGGAAGAGCTCTACCACCGAATGCGACTTGGGTGCCTTTGCGTTGCCGTTCTCACCATAGTGCTCCGGGTTGGGCTTGTGGTTGACGGCAAATATGTAAACCGCCTCTCCTTGGGGCTTCTCCGGATCATCAATTACGTCGATGCCATGCGTCACAAAGGGGCCACTGAAGCCTTTGAGCTCTAGGACCTTTGCTTCAAACGTCTACCTCGGAGCGTCAACTCATCGAAGGATAAATATATAGAGCACGCCCGGCACTTTGTTTTGTGTCTAGGCACCGGCACTCTTACCTTGGGATCAATAACTTCAAGCTTTCCTCTCATCCTCTCCGTCGACGGATTGGCAAAATGTTCAATCGGAGGGAACCATTTTCGACGACTGGCGACATCATCCTCGCAAGCAGTGAATATGAGGCCGCTTGGTTCATGGAGATGCAAGTCCTCACAGCCTATCGTGCCATTGATCACCACAAAGTCTCCGGGAGCCAATTCAGTGCTTCCAGGCTCTCGAAACATGCCAGACACCTGGATGAAGCGTTGCACGTAGGCGTTGTACACATAGCCGAAGAGCACGGCAAGCAGTGCTGTCGCAATCGACAGCCGGCCAGCCATGGTAACGCGCAACGGCAGACAATCTTGGATGATTAAAGAGCAATTGCAATTTACAGACGACTGAAAAGAAGGCGGGAAATAAGCTTACAATAAGACAAGATCATAAAAGACTAAGGTATAGTCTGGATTATGCTTCAGCTACTCTTATGTTTCGTCATCTGGCTTGGGGCATCGAAGAATGCGGGGACCGAGGTTCGGCTACGGAGGAGGGGACTTGAACTCCCAGCAGTGAGCCTAAGCTTCCGAGGTAGGTATCTCAATGCTGGCCCTGGTTCCACAAGTTGAGGGGACGAACGATCAGCATCTCCAGTTTCAGTGAGACGCTGAATGAGGACAAGAGAAGAGAGCAGCTACATATGTATGCGGACTGGCGGACTGAGTATTACAGTATGTCTACGGACGGCGAGATTGGCTCATCCATGAGTTATGAAGCTTTTCGGCGGCAAGACCTAACAATATTGAGATGCACCAAGTCAAGAATCGCACTATATCTGCAGACAATGAGATGAGATGAACAAGGAGAGTCAAACAACGAGAAGCCTTCTATTCTCTTCTTGCTGTGCAGCAAGCAGCTCATCTGGCACTCTCAGTTGCTCACTTCATGTTCTGCAACAAGTACTTGAAGCCTGCGTATGCCTCCTCGCCGCTCGGCAGAATCTGGTCTGCAGGGAGAACAAAGCCATATCGACCCGTGTCTCGGAGCTCAGACGTAAAGGTGTAATCCGCCTTGATCACGTCGCTCACATAGTCAACACTGGAGCCGGTGGCTTGATAGATGGTCGAGCAGATCGGGCCGTATTCAAACGAGGTGCCGTGGACTGCACGAATGGCAGCAACGGCGCCCTTGGCGAGTGACTGCAGCTCACTGTTGTTCGGCGCGACGGCAGTGCAAGAGTATCCATAAGCTACAAGCATGTGTGAGCATATACAGTAGCTGCAGAGTTAGGCAATAGAATGCATCATCGGACGGCACTTACGAGTCATGAAGAGTTGAGAGTAGGAGTGGTAGTCAATGTAGAGCTTGACACCTTGGGCCGTCTTGATCTTCTGAATAAACGCAGAGAGGGCCTTGAACTCGACGGAATCGCCCGCAGCAGCGCCTTTGTAGTCCTCGGCGCAGGGGTTGGTAGAGGCGCCTCCAGGGACATTCCACATATAGTTCCAGTTGCGGTTGATGTCGCGGCCAACGCACGAGCTGCCAGAGTTGGTCTGACGGTTCTTTCGCCACAAGCGATCGGTGCTCTGGGTATACAGGAATCCTAGAGCAAGTCAGCGGTGAAGACTTTCATATCGAGGGCAAAGACCAGCAGTGGCTTACCGTCTACGTTGACGACGGGGAAGAAGTAAAAGTCGTATTTGTCCAGAAAGCCCTTGGTCGTAGCATCAGTGCTCGTGAGCAGCGTGTAGGCGAAATACTCGACAACCAACGTCGTGATCCATTCTCTGGCGTGAACCGTTCCGTGCAGGATGACGGCAGGCTTCTTGCCCTTACCGGAGCTGCCCCAAAAGTGAATGCCGGTAATGGGGTTTCCGTTCAGCGAGTTGCCAGAGGTGACAATCTCGGAGGTGTTGGGAAACTGAGCAGAAAGATCTCGGAGCCACTGCAGATGGTCTGCATAGGCGTGGTACGAGTTGAACCACGTGCTGTTGACGGCATCGATGGCAAAGTTCTGAGAAGAAGTCTCAGCTTCAATCGAGAGACCAAGATCCTCGTGCATGACCACGGGCTTCAGGTCCTGCGTCTCCTGTTGGAAGGCCTCGAGCTGGTCGGGGTGGACTACGATGTCTGCGAAAGACCCTGCCTTCTTGGCTGGCTTCCACGTCTGGAGGTTCAGCCTGTCCACGACATCGTTGATGTGGCCAATGTTGCTCTCCTCGACGGACACTCGGAAGACCTTGTATCCATTGTACGAGACTCGATGAGGCTGAACAGCGGCAGCCGATGCCGATGCAAGAAAGGCCGATAGCAGAGCGAGGCACTTCATGATGAATGATACTAACGATGCTGGCGAGGACCTGTTTTGTGTTCTTAGCACCTTGCAGCCAGGGGGAGACGGAATTTCTGTCTTAGGTACCTAAGGTATGTATGGGAGGAGGTTCATGTCACATATTATATAGTCGATCGTTCTGTCTCATCGATGTGAACTGCAAGGAATGCTATTGGTATCAAATGCCGGTGGGACTTGCATCTTTGCTACGATTAGAAGGTGGTAGCCGAGAAGAAGGCATCTAAGTGGTTATCAGATGGAAGCAGGCCGTTCCCCCGCCAATGATCCAGCGGTTTAGACGAGAGCGGTGCAACACCAGGAAGCCGAAGAGCAGCAAACAAGCCAGGCTACCGGGGGACTTTGTTTATTCTGAAGCCGTTTCAAGGTCGAAAGCCGTCGACGATCCAACGTCCCCTCCAACCGCCCGCAAATCGAATCACGTCAAGGGCAAACGGCATCATGCAGATCCATCTTGGATCTGGAATCGCTTGATTTATGGCTCGAAATGCTGCGTCTACCCAGTTGGAGGGAACTGCCGAAGAGGGTTGCTGTTCCGTGGGTGGCGATAAGAGGGAGGGGTTGGGCTTTATGAGAAACAGCATTGAAGTCTGATTGACCTGCCGAAACGAGAGTCGCTGTTCCTTTAGATAGATGGGACTTTTGGGCATCGGTATGTATTGGTAGTTCAGTGCATACTAGCGAAGTGGTTGGTGATGTGACGCCACTGCCGAACGAGATCCGGAGGAGTTGAAGAACTCGACGCTTCATAAGGATCTTCTCGATTCTCCATCGTACCAAAGCGATCAAAGCGACAGGTGTACTCTCTTTATAATATTGTCTGTCCTCGAGCTGATCATCTATTCTTGAAAATCTCCGCTTCATCATCAATCCGGATTTGCAGACCTTCTTCTCCAGAGAACTGTGCCGGAGGTCTTGAGCTCTTCGCCTCCGCTCAAGGTGGCACCGATGTAACGGTAGGGCGACGCGGGCAAAAAGCAGCCAACCAGCTGTTGACAACATACATTAAGCCCTTCCAAAGTTCCGTTTAAGCATGTCTCAGCCAGTCTCGAACCAAAAGATCTTTCCTGCAGCTACTGGCACAACAGGAAGCTGATCGGTGCATCGGGCTCTGATGCTGCTCGTGTTCTAGAGTGTTCTCCGCGTGAACCCGAAGCTGTGACCGAGGAAGCCACATCTTGTTTGATGGATGGACCAAAAGCTCAACGTTCGACAGTTTGGCGCCATCACATGTTCAATGGCCCGTTATCCTTGAGACTCTAAAGTCCAATGCGCCTCCGAAGCCCCGTGTGCACTAGACTACCTACTCTGCAATGGGACATCAGAATGCGCACTTTTATGCTGATTATCACTGATGTTTACACATTGACCCTGCTGAAGCATTTATACACCTATGCTTCAAGATTTCCCTAGTCACCAACCTGCTGAATGATGATGAGAACCGCTGGGCTACCATATATCAGTCTTCCCCCTTGGAAGACCAACACACAGTGTCCCGCTGTACTATCGAATACGACGATTCAAGCATACTACAGAGCACCAACAGCATGACTGAAGCCGCCCCATATGTCAGCTCATCAACCTCCTGGCAATGCAAGAGTATGTACGCGTAAGCTGGTTAGTTTCCAGATCCGAATTCTGTGATGCCTGAATTCCCCGTTGCACGTACATGTAATTTGGCAATTTCTGGGAAGAATCACTCCAGAGATTGAGGCACCTTACTTGAGTAAATACGCGGAATACCAGCCTAGGTAGTTGCCAGTTCACTAGCTGCTCTCCTCGGCAAATGTATGCTCAGTCCTCAGACTATCAGAGTCCTATAATAAAGTAGGTGATGCTATTAACGGCACTACAAGAAGAAGCCAGGAGCTTATGCAGAGCTTATTGGCCTGTCTCCATACTAACCAAGGCGGTGCCGCATGTCCGCTGGGAGATTGAGGAACCCTCAACTGCTCCTGACGCGTTACTATTACTCGTTTCCCAGTCTTTAATAGACGCGTCTTCTCAGTGACCGAGATGCTCTGTCCCTTTTGAATGTAATATTGTGCTCTCACATCTGTAGTGTAGTGTATTTGCTCCCCTAAGCCCCCTGCAGAACAGCATCAATCTTTCGCGTTGCACGCATTCTTAGAGAGAATGTCCTCTTTGGAAGTGTCTCGAATCCGGCAGCTGCCCAGTCGACCGGTGCAGGACCCAATTTGTAACTGCTCGGCATCTTTCACTCAGCTCTCAAGCACATCTTCATGCATCTGCGATAGAGAAGCATTCACTACTAGTTATACTGCTGCGCTCTGTTGTCTGCGGCCAAGTTGGGTCGAAAACATTGACGTTTCTGATCTGTCCGAATCGAGATTATTTATCCGTCTTACGTTGTCGGAAACACTGGTGCCAAGTGGCTTGGCGTGGCTCGAATCCTCCAGGGCTGAATATTCCCTGTTCATCAGGAGCCGTTATAGCCGGTGGGATCAAATGCTAGAACATGTGTTTGGGGCCTGGATGTCTCGAACCCGCAAGACTCCCCGAGCTATTAATTAGGTAATTTCTGAGAGGGCGTTATTGATCAATGGGTTGTTTTGGCATTTGTCCATCAACAAGCCACCGGCCACGAGGAAGGTTCTCCAGCTTGTCAACTCACAGAATGAAGAGAGGGGTTCCCAATTCTTCACGCGGAAATAACTTCACTTTGAGAAGCCAAGAGGCCAAGAGGTCAAAGAGCCGGGTATCGAAGCCAACGCAGATCGTGGACCATCAACTAATGACTGCGGTATCCACTGTGAAGATCCCGAGATGCTGGAGCTTTCAAACCGCGTCGTCTCTGGTATGTATTACGCAAAGTCACGCACTTTAAACTTCACACTTCCCCTGAATTAGGCCCGCAAAGGGCGTACATAGAAACTAGCCGGAACCATGCAGCGTGGAGAGTTTATTGTGGCCCAGACCGCAGAACGAGGCGTTGCCCCTGTTTTGCTTCTCGGTATTACTGGAGACGTTAAGTTTCGTCAATGGCTAGCTACCTAGTCTTTGACGATCCAGACTTGACCTCACAAATAGTATTACCTGTCCTGTTGGAGTTGAATGAAGTACTAGCATTCGTGGACAGGTACCAGATCGACATGTCTCCTGAGCCCACTGGTAGCAGTCCGGCCCCTGAGAGGAATTGTGAACTTTGGGTGACCGTCATAACTTTAATTCTCTTTCTTTTGCGCTTCCGGGCGCCAGAACCGTCATCACGTTGTTTTTGAAGCCGGAGCCACTTGCATGAAAGGGCTGTGCAAGACGACACCATCTCGTACTTCGTATCGCCCCTCTCTCCCCAGGTGGCTATGAGCAACTGCCCAAATCCCACAACCCTTATGCGCACACTAATGCGGGCTGTTCTCATAACAAGTTCTGCTTAGAGCGTGTTCTGAATGTACATACATGTAGCTAGCCAGAGGTGACGAGTCCTCCTCATGCAGGTAATCTTGGGGCGAGCGAATAACGAGGCTCCGGGTGGCACCACGGCTGGACTGGATCGACACCCCGTCTACGTCAGATGCCCGAAAGCTGGAGGCGCATGATACATGGCATGGCATTGCAATACGGGGGCTCTGCGCCTCATCAGGAGTGTTAGGACATGGATACAGCGGTTTTCCCACCAACTAGCGCTTATCATTACCCGTTGTCTTCGTCGGTGATTGTTTGAGGATCGAGGCTGTCCGAAAGCACAAATGACTGTTCTTTCTAAGGAGACTGTTCCGGCGTAACGTGGAGTTGGTACATTCGAATGGCTGAAGCAGAATGAAGATCCCTGCGGGTTCTCTTTCATATTAGTAGTAGGCTACTCGCGCCTGAGGAGATTCATTCCGAACACAGTTCCCTCCCTCTTAAGACAAACCGCATTGCCGTCTTCGTTCATGTTGGAGAGGTTGTGACAAGAGAATGTCCTCATGAGTAAACCGACTTCTTCGTTATTGCGGCACGCTACCGATCTCCGCGTCCTCAACTTCGTCCTCTTCTTGATATGGTTGATTGCTATCCGGTACTGTCAAGTAACGACATACTATGACCCGTCGTCGTACTTCTTTCGCTCTGATGCCGCCTACGAACCATTCTACTCTGCCGTTAGAGAGCAGGAAGCCGACGACTTCCTCGCATCACGAGACTCACACCACGACCGATTAACGAAAGGGGCAACAGCAAGCGTTCGACGTGCCGCCCCATCTTATTGTATCGGAATCCCGACTCTCCAGAGAGAGAGGGCGCAATTCTTCCCGAGGACAGCGGCATCCCTCGTCGATACCCTGACGCCCAAACAGCGAGAACTCATTCACATTGTCGTTCTCTTGTCCGATGACGATGCGACAGAGAACCTGGCTTTTGGCCAGGACTGGCTCCATGCCATTGCCGACACAGTCATTGTCCATGAGGACACGCCAGAGGATTTGGTGTCCGAGAATGGTTACCAGACGATACCACGACACTTCGAACTAGCGGCCAGAGACGAACGAGTGAGACGCGACTATGCTGTTCTTTCTGAGACGTGCCTTCAACAGGAGGCGGACTACTTTATTCTCGTTGAAGACGATGTTATAGCCGCGAGGGACTGGTTCGAGCGACTCCGGGCGGCAACGCCTCTGGTAAACGAACGAGCGGTTGCCAAACGTCAAGATTGGCTTTACATTCGACTTTTCTACACGGAGACGTATATGGGGTGGAACTCTGAAGAATGGGGTATATACTCACGGAACATTGCTCTTATATACATAGCCGTGCTGGGCCTCATGCTTGCACTCCGCTACCTCCACCAGATGGCATCACCCTCCCACAAAGAACGAGCATCTAGACACGCAAAGCTCTTGATGGCAAACATATTGATGATATGGGTGCCACTGTTCATTGGACTCGGATTCATGGCTGGTCGGTTGACAGTCAGTCCATTACCCACCGGGGTGTTGGAGATGCCGCGATACGGCTGTTGCAGCCAGGGCTTGGTGATACCAAATCGGCATTTGCCCTTGTTGAAAGAGAGATTATTGGAATCTCCGTTTGACCTGCCCGCGGACTCTACTATTGAGAAGACGGCAGATGATCTTGGATTGGGCAAGTGGGCGGTCGTGCCAAGTGTTTTGCAGCATATCGGAGCGAGAGGGTCGTCGGCGAAAGGAGGCGCCATCAAGTCGACGTGGAATTTCAGTTTTGAAAGAATTTACTCAGCTTAGGCTGTGACATATACCCTACGTACCTTATAAACATACCACCTTGTGACTTCTTTCCACACCAAAACGTTCCGATTGCGACTGGTTCAGTTCCTCTTGGTCGTGGACGAAATCTAGATGTATGAGCCTCGAAGGCAAATGTATGGATGCCATGGCTCATGGAATGACCAGCACCAAGAGACACAATCTATACCTAGGTAGTTGCAATGAAGAGAGCTGAGTCACGCCTTGACGTGACATTTTGGGCGTCATTAAGGGGACTCCTTGGTCCATGTGAGGGGACGTTCTCACAACGTCCACCGTCGTCGAGATGCCGTGAATGATATGAGTATCTCAGCTAGCAGTCTCGTTGAGAGCATCCTCGATGAAGTATTGCTCGTCGCCTTTTCTTCCCACTGATGTTGACGTATACCCTACCGGATGCCACAGTCGCGGATGAGATGCTTGTCCAGATAGACTGGACAGATCGAAGGCTTCTTTTGTTGAAGATATGATTCCCCCGAGATCCAAATTCTTCACGATTGAGTCAAAGATGTGAGGGAAGAGTCGGGCGAGAGGCTGTCTCACAGCTGCTGTGTAGTTCGGAATCCGCGAGGCGTCGTACAAGAAACGAGTACAGCAAGGTTCTTTGCGAATCCCTACGCGTATCAATTGCACCAGTATAAGACTTGAACTACATGGCCTCAGTTCATTGAGACCTCGCTAGCTGACGAACGGCCTTCGGTTTTTTTTACGTCCATATGATGGGAGCACAGGTCAAGTACGAATTGTTTATTGATGACTCCAATGATGCTCGGATATCGAGCATACCGGCTCGGACAGGTCTGAGTCTGATTGAACTATTGTTTGTCTTCATATTCGACGAACAGAGGGCTAAAGAAAGAAAGAAAATCTGCACTACCTTGCCTATACCTGGAGGTGGGCTGGATAGGGGCCATACGACCATTGCATTGCTTCCAACGCTGTGGAACAGTTTCAAGACGGGACCTCTTCCTGGGAATGAGACAACAGCCAGCGGATACACAGCCTATCTGGGCAGGTTGATCAGCTGTAAAACAGCACCTCAGTAGAGAAGACCCGCAGCTCTCTCGCTCTTTAATACTCCGCCAGACAGAACGTGATATTATCAAGGCGAACATCCAAAGGCACGCATCCGAATCTCCATTCTGAGCTATAAGCCAGATCAGCTTTCTTCGTAGCAATCATAGGTGAACACTCTCTTGGCTTTACGTTCGTTGAATCACGTCACACAGCAACCTTTGATCGGGAATCTGCCCTGATATGTTTAGACAAAAGTTAGCTAATCAATATTCTCATCCTTGCAAACAGGCTCTTACACTTCTCCCTTCTTACACTTCTCCCTGGCTGGTGAAGTACTCCCACGTTTTCCCGCAGAACCACATAGAAGTGTTTCTGTTCGGTCACATCTTGAGGTGGAATTCCGTAATTGCCTGAGCTAACCCAGGCCCTGCTGCTTGCATGTGTGAATGTAGATGTTTTATTGGCGGCGTGCTTGCTGAACCGGGGGCGATGCGAGCATCTTGAGGTTCGCGTCGGCTGGCGGTAATCTATATGGAGTTCGCATATGCAGGCGACGTGCCATCGCGCAGGGATCAAATCCAAACAA
>LFMI01000610.1:15937-43366 GCA_001050175.1 Trichoderma parareesei | reverse complement strand
GGGGGGGGGGTGGGGGGAGGGAGGCAGTAGGGAGCAAAGTGACACACAAAAGGGGGGGAAACATTCTGTACAATAGGGCAAGGTGGGGGTTGGCTGTTGAACATACCTAGACACAATATGAGACACTCCTGATGAATCAATTCCACATGGGCAAGAGGTTATACAAATCACAAGAGGCATGCACACGTAATAGGTAGAAAATGAAGAAGCACAGACCATAGAAGACACGGTAAATATGGCAATATGTGATTGATTTCCTTCAATTTCTCCCATGTGTTTTACACGGGATATCCTCTCAAGACTACCTTCCAAACGCAAAAGGAGCCTTGTTTTTAATTTCCACCTTTTTTTTCCATGCTCCCTTTTCTTCCCAGCCCAGATTTTGTACGATACATCGTCGTATTAGTTGAACACTTGTCAAGAGACAAAGGAAAAAAAAGAGAAGAAATTGCTCATTCATTCGGCGTCCCAAATCAGGCCAGACAGTGTGTGCCATCCCAAGACAAAAGAAAACGAAGCCGCCCCAGGTGAAGCAGTATTGGTATAATAGTTAAAGCAGTCGGTAGTGGTTGTAGCAACGGAGGTGAGTGAGTGAGTGTGAAGAAGAGAAAAGAAGAGAAGGGAAGAGAAGCCATCGGTTGGTTTAGAATACCGTTCCGTCGCTTTCGACCAGAATCGGCGGCTCCTTGGTGTTTGGCCTGTTAATCTCGGCAATCTCCCGACCTCCCTATAGAACTTCGTTAGCCCACGTCTCATTGTATTTGCATCATGTGTTTGGTCCTACCTTCCAGCTGCCAGCTTCCAATAGCTGCGCCAGCGTCATCTCATGGCCATCCAGCTCCGGCCGGAGTGCCTCGTTGACGCCTTCCAGGAGCTTGTCGAGCAGAGCGACCGTCAAGCCTCGCCACTCCACAATGACATCGTCTGAGGCCTCAAACATGGGCGCGACCTCCACCACCTTGATGCCCGAGTGCTTGCAGTAGGCGCCGTAATTGGCCAGACCGCGGGCCATGTCGTTCTCCTTGAGAGTCAACACACCCAGGTCGACAAAGAGGCCGCCGTTGCGGTACTCGGGCAGGCCAGTCAGAAGCTCCGTGCCGGCAAAGTACATGTTAAGCAGGGATTGCATAGGCTGCATGAGCGAGTACGCAAGCCACTGTGTCAGGTTGTGCAACGGCAGGATGGACTCCCAGGTATTGGGTCCCGAGGTGGGCAGGGCCTCGCAGGTCCAGGCATCGCCAAGCGGGACGCCGTTGATCGCCGTTCGAGTAGGCCAGATGGATGAGAGGCTCTCCATCAAGACGGTCCACAGCACTGGCAGCGGAACAATGAGAACCGATGATGCCTGAGTCGCGGGATGTGATAGCAGGTAATCTGCAATGGTGTTAGTTGACAGGAGACACAAGCCTTGACTCGAACGCTCGACTCACCAATCATGTTGCCCGGCCGGCCATCGGCACCATAGAACTCGGAGTGCTCATTGAGAGCGTCTGACAGCTTGACCAGAAGTTCCGTTCGGCCCTCCAAGCCAACAAGCTCGTTGTCGCCGTCGGCCTGCATGCCCGAAGCGATCTTGGCCACACTGAGAGCCCCCAATGCGACCTTGTCGACTTGATGCTTGTTGGATGGGCTTGCTGAGAAAATTCCCTATTGCTCCAAGTCAGATCAGATCACCCGCCCAGATAATAATTCCTTAGGCTTACTGATTTGAACATCTCCAAACTGGCGATTGCGATGCCCTCTGAGCGCTTGTAGATCTTGCCATTTTCAACGCTCTTGTAGGTCCAGGTAGTGCCCGCACCCGCATCCAGCAGCACGCTGACGAAGAAGAGGTCTACGAGTCGACGGCATCGCTCCGTGTTGTCGACGCTGTCGGGCCAGCTGCTCAGGAGCTCAGCGATCCGATCTCGACCTCCTACGCAAAAGTGCTGATACCGGCCATGGCTGGGAATGTCCTGGAACGGAGCGTCGTGATCTCGCTATGCAGGCGCATTCAGTGTTAGTCTCGGTTTCAACCATGTAAGCGAGGAGGTGGCGTGTATTGGGGCAGAGAATGGAGAGGGACAAGGCATGTGGCTAAGCTGGCAGTGTTCTCGACAGCCCATCTTTTCCATGTCTAGTAAAGACAGCACAAGCCCAAGCCATGCGCCAGTCTAAGATGGGAGATGCTGCCATGCAAGCGAGCTTCATGTCTCTCCCCTTCTCCCGCCCCAAAGCTGCCATGTCCCCCAATCCAACAAGAGCAGTTAACGTACCTTGATCAGCCCTGCGACAAACGTCACCACATCCGGAAACTTGTTCATATCAACGTCGAAGTGGACTAGGGCATTCTCCTCAGCCCTTTCCATGAGGATCTTGGCCCTGTCGCGCACAGCGGCCAGGCTGCGCAGGTAGCCAGCGGGATCCAGCAGCGGATCCGGGGGCCGGGGAAGGTCAATCTTTGGGATCTTGAACGGAGGCATCGGCGATAGGGGAGTGCTGGGGGTCAGCATGCTGCTGGCAGAGACGCGGTTGTTGCCCATGCCGCGGAATGTGGAGGAGCCAAAGCTGGTGGTGGACTGAGACTCGAGGATGCCCGACTCCCGGGGGGATTTCTGTTTGCGGGAGAAGATGCCCATGGTTGCTGTGAAGAGGCTTTTGGTCTCCAAGCTGGTGCTTTCGCTCGCAACGAGGTGGGTTGAAGGCTTGTCTTGTTGTGCGTAGGTAATGAAGCTCCCTCTCTTGGTATATAAGGATCGATCACGGACGGAATACGAGGTTTTCAGCTTGAATCGACGCTATTCGGGTGTTGAACGGGGAGCAAGAGGTCGGGGATAAGCAGCTTGCGAAAGGAAGAAGACAGCAGGCGCAGAGGAGAGTAGTGGAAGAAGAGGGTTGGGTTTTATCGAAAGGAAGAGGAAGATGCTAAAAGGGTAAAGCTAGGTATCTCGTGCCGGGTACTTGGTACCTGCCGAGATGGTGTGAGGGGGGTGAGATGAGGTAACTGAAGGTACAGGCAGCTGCTGAGCTCCAGACAAGGCAGCTCTAGTAGCAAAGGTGGCTGACAGAATCAGAGTAAGAGAGGGTGAGAGAGCGAGAGAGACAGAGAGACAGAGAGACAGAGAGACAGAGAGAGAGAGAGAAGAGGATAAAAGAAGAAGAATCAAGGTGCAGCACCAGCAAGAAAAGACGAAGAAAAAGGCAAGGGAAAAGAAAGCCTCGGGATGCAGAAGAAGTCGGAGCAGAAATACTACCTCAGCACCTTACCTGTAAGGCATTGGAGCTTCCCCGGCACAAGCAAAGAAGAAGTTGGTGGAAGCACAGGCACACACAAACAAAGGCACGGATTCAGGTCCAAGGGTCAGGTAAGGTAAGGTCCGGTACCGTACCTAACGGGTGCGGGTACAGGCACAGGTACGATAGAGGTACAGGCGGGATCAATCACAGGACACACCCACAGTCAAGCCTCACCCAGGTCGTGCGGCCCCGGACGTTGCCAATTTCAGGTCACAATCGCCGCAAGCTGCCAGAGACCCGGACCAGCACAGCACAGCACAGCGCACGAGATCGAACCCGCCCATCGGCTCCAAATTGCAAGGAGACGGGCGGGGATCGTCCGTTCAGAGTACCGCGCCCGTACCTGCACTCGTACCAGTACCCGTTCCTGTAAGGTACCTAACTGGACGAGGCCCTGCTCCCCTGCTCCCCTGCTCCCCTGCTCCAGGCCATGCTGCCGCCCATGCCTGATGGGTGCGACAGACCACGCTCCGTGGCCGCGTGCTGGGGCCCCGGTCGTGTAGCACAACGCCGACTCGTCGTACCTGGCAGCTGGTAACCGCTATTGGGGGGGCCCCCTGGGATGCAATGGGACTGCATGGGATGGGATGCCATCCATGGATGGCTCAACTGCATGGCTGCATGGCTCTCACAGGTGCTGCCACTGACCTGGCCCTGGAGTAGGCCTGCTAGCGGGCCTGTAGCGCTCGTGCTAGAGAACTCGAGGTCTGTCCTACAGCGGGCCAGAACGTGTCCCACGAGAGACCGTGATTGCAGGTGTGAGGCATCTTCGATGGCATGTTGCGACCTGCCTGAGCCGCACCGCACCGATAGCGCAGCCATTCGACAGCCGCACCTGTGGTTAGTCTTTCTGTAGTCCTGCTGCACGGCCTTACTCGAGCCTCGACACGAATCAACCGGGCGGTGCTAGAGGACAGTTAGCAAACGACATAGAAACGGTAACAGTGTTGATAGTCCAAGAGCTCCCCCCTGGGCTACTATTGGATTGGGCACTAGCACGAGAGCCACTGCTGCTAGCAGACGGACAAGGCAGGGTTCCTGCACGCTACCGGACCTTAGCACCTCGCGGCTGGCAACCCGATTGCGATATCCGCAGCAAACTGGAGCGACTGGAGCAGAGCCACCTCAGTACGATATGAGGACCCTGGCAGCTGGTTATTGTTTGTGCATACATAGTATGTATGTCCGCGACATGAACTTGTGCCACGGCGACAGGCATCCGCTCATTTCAAGGCCAGAGGCAGGGCGCCTACCGGTGTCACATCGAGGTGATTGGGGCCAGTACACGCTCGGCGGCGTCCAAGGTTGTGCGTGCGACAAGATATTACCTACCCTGCCTAGGTAGTAAGACAGGCAGATAGTAGATGCTTTTGCAGCAATCCATTCACATGTGCGCAATGCGGTGCGCCGCGCCGAGCCGTTTTGCTGATACTGGTATGCCGGTCAGCAGTGATACAAAAGGCCAACTCTGCATGGGGTGGGCGGCTACCGTGCCTTGCCCTTTGCGCAATCCTGCCGGAGGAAGACCCTTGCCTCAGCAGACCAACTGATGAACTTGCACATGGTATGACCAAGCTGTTTGCCCTCGAGCCGTTCCCTTGGCCATTGCTAGTGCTCCCTCGGCGTGGAGAGCCAGCGCGGACCCTGAGTGGCTTCGAGGACCCCAAAGACCCCAAATACAACTCCAGAGACACGCCGGCCAGGGGATCCCGGACGTCACCTGGGTATATTTCATGGTGTCGGGTCCGACTTTGAGGTTGCGCTTCCGCGCTGGCGGACTCGGACCGCTGTTTATACGTATATCGTACCTGTGGACAATTGTGCGTGTGATTGCGCTTGTGCTTGTAATACCATATTCCGAACAGCTTTTGTGCTCTGTAATATCGATAGCAGTCTTACCGTACATGGACCGGCAGGGATTCTATCCTTTCGCCTTGCCGTCCTCTTACCCGCACCTTCAAACTCGGTGCTGAGCCGACCAACGAGCAGGGGGCTGGCCAGGAGGGATGGCCGGCACAGGCTCCAACGGGTTCTGAGCTTGGACGGTGGCGAGATGGTCCCAAGACGGTCCCGGCGCCTTGGAGCCTTGGGGCTCTGAGGGCGAGGCAAAAGTCGGGAACGTCCAAGCGCTTCTCGATTCAGTGTCAGGGCAGCACCACCACCAGCACCGGCACCAGATGATACGCCTGCAGGTTGCTAGCACACGCGATCCTGTTTTAGCCCTCGGTGGGCGAATCGCGGTCGTCGAGCCGATTGGCGACGGGCGGGCGATCAGTCGCGATTAAGTCGCTGTTGCAGACGCGCGACTTGACTTGTGCTTTTCGTCGGGGCTGTCCACAAGTAGGTAGGTAACGTGCCGCCTTGCAGAGGCAGCCACTCTGTTGAAGGAAGGTCTGTGCAACTTCGCTACCACTTTGCCACTGCAGAAGACCAGCTACCTACATACAGTACTTTGGTATCAGCAGCTCGACTCCGAGTCCAGGGAGACGCAGCAGCAGCAGCAGCAGGGCAGATTGCAAAGCATGGAGTCCGATCGCGCAGCTCGCTGATTCGGGAGCCAGTTCTCAAAGCCGCGCTGACCACTAAGATTAACAGCTAGACACCGCGAGACGCCTCGAATTGCACAATGGCCTACGGCGAATAGAGAGACACAGGGACAGCCAGACAAGGAGGCACAGAGAAGAAGAAACGAAAGGGTAGGTAGAGAGAAGAGAAGAAGAAGAAAAAAAGCTCAATAATACACCGAGGACTACTAAATTGTGCATCCCTGCCTCCTGCGCTTCTGGATGCTGCAGGTCCGGTGCGGATGTCCCTTCCGGATGTGAGTTGTTACTGCAAGGCAGGGCCACCTCGAGCCATTCCTGCCAGGGAAGGCACGCACCTACTAGGTATGTACCTACCTTAGTACTGTACCGGGTATCGCTCAGGTACCCGAGGCCACCGGTTCAGGTACAGCGACGGTAGCCTCAGTCGGCTGCAAGTGGTTCAAATCACCTCCGTCCTCCCTCTTCTGTCGGAATTGCTCACCCGAATCTCAAATACCGAGCGTCTGCAGGGTACACGCGGGGGACGGGGCAGGAGCAGTCAGGCTCTTCCAAGTGACCTCGGGCTCTGATCCCGTCGCAACCGTCAATTCATTTTCCTCGGCCAACCTTCTGGGTTATCATCTGCCAACCATCCGGGCATCTGGCTGCTGCCTGTCTGTCTGCTCTGCATCTCCCTCTGCATTTGCATCTACAATCCTCGTATGCCTTGTTTCAAGTCCATCTTCAGGTGTGCTCATCTCGATGACAATTCTGCTCCTGCTGCTGCTGCTGCTCCTGCTCCTGAGCCCCTATGATCCAGCGGCTGTCGGGAATTGCTGGCTTTGGACAGCCTCGGAGCATCTGATCCATGCATTGACAGACGCAGCGACACGGCTTCTACGAGCGGTATGCTGCAAGACTCTCGGGGATGCCTCTATGCCCTGCCAGCTTAGGTACCCACCTACATGTAATAACGATGCTCAGTTTCACACAGGTACCAAAGTGGCCCTGCGA
Organism: Trichoderma parareesei; assembly: GCA_001050175.1. Lineage (NCBI taxonomy): Eukaryota > Fungi > Ascomycota > Sordariomycetes > Hypocreales > Hypocreaceae > Trichoderma > Trichoderma parareesei. The sequence goes on along the minus strand of LFMI01000610.1, from coordinate 36,551 downwards.
TGCCTCATCAGAGCCACGTCCGACGAGACACTCTGGTCAGGCAATCAACATCATACCACCCTAACCTACCTACTCACTCCTCTCAGGCCCCCGGTCACGCCCAAGATTGCCCCTAGAGGCAAGGCTGGTCCGCGCGGAAGCTCTACTGCTCTTCAGCAAGCCCGAGCTTCTCTTCAGGGCAGGGCAAGGGCTGCTCCATCTGAAATTTACGCGATGATAGACTTTATCCGATCATACTGGTTTCAAAAACGGACTGCAGCGACAGAGGGTGGAGGCCTGTCACAATGGTTCCCCGTTTCGACTGCCCTGCTTCCTGCACGCGCTACTGCAGGTACCTGCTTGTGCTACTAATGGTTTCCAGGGCGTCACGGTCCGGAACGCCAATCCAGTTGATCCTGATGTGTTCGTTGCCTTCGGAGTATTTACTGGTTGCGATGCTACTTGCGAGCATGACTGTGCGCGGCGTCATGCTACGTAGTAGTGCTCCAGGTTGTATATCGACCTGCAGCTTGACGTTTCTGGCCGGTTTCGTTTGCGACGGGAACAAAGACTGGAGGGAGGTCTGAGCTTGGACTGTCCTGGGTTCTTGTCTTATCTTGCCTCGTCCTGTCGTAAACCTGGGATTGGGATCGGTCTGGGCTCCTCAGGCATCTTTGTTTCATCGCCACTCGGGCTTGGTTCTGGGGGATTATCGATTTGCAGCTACCCTTGTGATGGGTTTTGATTTCGATATCCACAGCGTCACATACGGGGCCGACCGATGAGAGATGATGCCCAGACCATTTGACAGAGGGCTGTATCGCCGGTGAGCTGTGCACAAGTGGCGCGCGTGCAGAATGCAGACTTGATGCTGACGTACATTGGCTAATCACTTGCAGTGTCATGTCGTCTCGACTTGATAATCCTCACCACGGCGACCGAACCGGAAACACATGGGCCAACAGCTTCGTTGCCGATACGGAGTACATACGAGAAGCTCCACGTCGCTCTCACATGTCAGCTAGGCCCAAAGTTGGCAAAGCTTCAGCGGAGCCATCCATCTCCCATGCTTACTACGAGTGTTGCCAGCTGCTCCGTCCACGATACCCATAGCAATAGGACCGCGGATATTAATTGCAACGCCAACTAAGCCGAAACGAGCGCCACCAACTCAAGCGAGCTCTCTTCTTCTCCTTCTTTCCTCTCTCTCTCTCTTTTCTCCTCTTGTTGTCTCTCATAATCCCTCCTCCCTCTTTCCTCCCAATCACGGAGACGCTTCGGCGTCTTTTTATTTACCAGGATACCTTCCCCCCTGTGCTTTTGCCCTCCCAGTGGCGCGGACAGAGCTCCGGCGATGCAAATCTCTACCTAATCTCTCACGTCTCTCCAGGCCATGAGCTTCGATCCTCATCAACGCGCTTGCGACCATGGAAGCACAAGAGGCCCACCGGACCCAATTCGCCGATGGCACTATCATGGCAGAAATAAGGCGTTAGTAGTAGGCGACCGGGAAGAGGTCATCGTAGGTTGTTGCTGCTAGTAGCTCCAAAAATCCGCGTATGACGGGAAGACCAAACCATTGCATACTACTTTGTTTGTCTACTGCTTCCTATTTGCCAGCCTGACGATTCATGTCCGCCAAGACTCCTACCTTGAGACTCTTGCTGTACCCTCTCTACACCGAGCAACTGTGTAATCCAAGTTCGCTGAATGGACGCTGATCCCCAGCCACACTTCTTGTTCCCGCTCTCTCTTCCCTTCCCTTGCCCTCCATTCTCTTTCTTGTCTCTCGTTTCCTCTTCCCAGCTTCGACAGGATACATGACCCATTGCGGTTCCGAGAACCCGCGAAAGAGGGACCCCTGCCGCCATCCCGGCCGAGCGACCAAATCTCGGTATCCGTTCATTGACGCACAGCTCCACCAGGCAATCAAGTTTTCTCTTCTCATCTTCTTGCTTTCTATTGTATCTGACAGATTACGTAGCTGCCTTTCCCTTTTGATCCATGTCATGTCAAATTTTTCTTCCGGTTTTTGCTTCAGTGTTTCATGATGCCTAGTCGAGCACAGCTACAGAGTACGTTCTATCGCGGTTCTATCCTTTGTGGCTCTTCGGGATCCAAGCGGACTGCGAAGCTCCGACATCACAAGCATACCTACTAAGGTAGTGTCTCCAGGAAGAAGCACGTAAGGTGTTGCTGGTTGTATTGGCAAGGAGTGACGTCTCGTGCAATCAAACAAGCTCGATACATACACCCGCAATTTCCAAGCCGCCATCTAGAACACCGACCCAACGGAAACACATCCATGCCGCTATCCATGCCGCCATGCATCCATACATCATTCCCTCTGTCCCTCCCTGCCTCCCTTCTCCCGTCTCCCAAGACCCGGAAACATGGCCCTCGGTAGCGAGAAGAGGTTAGCAGACACAACCTCCAGGTTCGTTGTGAAGGGGGGAGGCTGTGTCGATGGAGTGCGTCACAGTCTTCGTAGACATGCTCATCCTTTGGGAAGATCATTTCATCACAAGAGACAGAGTGTGATCCCTCCCCTTGCTGCTTCTCAGGGAAAGATGCCTCTTCTGGGGAGACTCTGGCACTTGGTGGTGTTGGTGACTGCTTCTCAGAGTACGCACATGTGATGTGCATGCTGCTCACTTCCTGTATGGGTAGGTGCCCAGCAGAAGAGCTGCCATATAAGTTGATCTATCACCGGCAAGGCGGTTGATCTACTGTACCTTACATCATGTTACCTTCCTGAAAACTCCTTCTAGACACACACACACGCGAGCAAATACGTAGCTGAGATGTCTCAAATTGGCATCAACACAGATGGAGCTGCAAAACGGGCGTTGGTGTCCCAATATGTAAGGTCAGAGGAGGATGTCTAGGGAAAATTACCCGTTTGGACGTTGCAGCTTACCCTGCAGCTGAGACGGGGGATTAGGAGCTGTCTCTTGTCACGTTGCATAGGTAGTAAGACCGATTGAAGTCATCATCCATGGGTGTTTCAGAACATGATCAGTTGATACATGAGCTTTGTCGCATTGTCATGTTGCTTTGATCCTGGATTGCATGTCCGCAGGATGCGCATTCTGGTTGTGTATGAGGATAAGAGACGGGACCCGGCTATAACGTCTTGTGATGTCTCGAGAATCCTGGCCACAACTCTGCCTTTTACCCAGTCTTCAAAACCTGGTGCCTGCTGTCATTGTCCCAGATTTACCCAGTCAGATCCAAGTGTTAGAAATCACATGCACAAAGGTACTAGATACTAGGAGAAAGATGCCAATGTCGAGCTGCTGAAGACAACTCCTCGTGCCTTCACCGTACCCGCCGCACTGCTCTGCGGTTAAAGTCCCCGCCCACAACCATGATATTCAACTGAGACACTTCCGTCGGCAGCATTATCCCCGATCCCCCAAAGGCACCCATTGCCTGTATGTGTTACTACATGATTCCGGTGAATGTCGCACCGAAGCCCGTCACGCGAGCAAACCTCGCGCCTGTCCCTTCATTGTCCACCGCCGTTCAAGTCGTTCTTCCAGGAGCAAGAGCTTCATTCTTTGAAGCCCCTCCCCCCCTCGCTCCGATATCTTCTCCCTGTAAGGGGACGAGATCCATGAGGTGGGCATTCTTGGCCTCTCGCTACCAAAGTTGCTCTTTTTTTTCTTCCAAGGCAAGGATAGGGATCCCATGCTGTCCCTTTTTACAAGACCTAGGTACTCCCACGACCCAGGGCAGGTCGAGATTCAAACCATGTGTCTCCTATTCCAAAAGCACGTCACAATCGTCCCAAAAAGGAAGAAGAGAACAAGGCGAATGCTATGTAACAAGAAATATGCAATACACAACTGTGGCACATTCCCCCTTCCAACCCATGTCGCCAAGGTATACCACCCCCGACGCTCACTTTGTGTGAGGAAATCTGATATTATGTACTACTACTACCAATGTCGTTGGGAATTCGCCATCTCCTATGGGATGCCATTTCGAACATGGGACACATGGCTTTGCCCTTGTTCTCCATTGTTCTTTCCAGCATGTCGGGTCTGGGAGATTTGATTTTGTCGAAATTGACATTGATATATATCTATATATATACTCGAGAGGGTCACTTTCCGAGATTCCGAGTTTGGTACCGAGTAGGGAGAAGCTTCCATATCGGCTTCGTGGAAAGGAGGGGTGTAGAGCACGTTGTTCAGTAGAGGAGCGGCTTGGCGGATTGTTGGATTCAGGAGCCGGATTGATGGGAACTATCAGATACTGTCAGACGACTGCTTGTCTTCCTCGTATTCCTCGTCACTTTGCTTCGCTGGCACGTCTTGATCGTCATTGGGACACTGAGACAGGCCACAAAGGCAGATCACATCAAAGGCAGACCTCTATACATAAAGCTCGTCACCCGCCACGAGTTTAAGCAAGTTGGATTGTCAGTTTCATTAAGTGGTAGTCCATTGCATCTGGCCATACATCTGCTAAGCACATCAAAAGCTCGATACCAGCCAAGATACCCATGATTTAACAAAGCTGGTCGACAACGATAGAGGGAATAGTCAGTCTAATCACTCAAGGTCAGCGAGATCAGCACACAGGCCGGAACTGGGCAGAACGTGGCTCACCTGATCAATCTTGGTACCCCTTTCCTCCACTATTAGAGAGCCGGGCATGCCCCTGGTCCTCGGCTCTGTACGTTCTACCCCGGTTCTGTGCCCGTCATTATGCTAGTACTCGGTCCATGTGCCGTCATTGTGCGACGAGGGAGACGGCTGATTACGAGATGAGATCCGCCACGTTCATCGGCATCTCGTCAATTTGAGTCGAGTAGTACACTGAGTCAAAACGTGTTAGTTGCTGGTCACATGCGGGCTGCGAGGGGGGGAAGCAAAGATGCAAAACGTACACTCAATGTCTCGGAGGATGCGGACGTCCTCGGTCGTCACAAAGTTGATAGCCACGCCCTTGCGGCCAAACCGTCCACTGCGGCCGATGCGGTGGATGTAGTTTTCTCGGTTGCTGGGCAAGTCGTAGTTAATAACTAGACTGACCTGCTGCACGTCGATACCGCGAGCCCAGACGTCGGTCGAGATGAGAACCCGGCTGTTTCCCTGTCTAAAGTCCTGCATGATGCTGTCGCGCTCCTTCTGAGGCATGTCGCCGTGCATGGAGCTGACGGTGAAGTTTGCCTCGCGCATCTTGTCCGTCAGCCAGTCGACCTTGCGGCGCGTGTTGCAGAAGATGACGGCTTGCGTAATGGTGAGGGTGTCGTAAAGGTCGCACAGAGTGTCAAACTTCCAGTCTTCCTTTTCCACGGCGATAAAGTACTGCTTCAAGCCTTCCAGCGTGAGCTCGTCTCGCTTGACCAGGATTCGAACGGGATCGGTCATGAACTTGGTCGTCATGTCGAGCACATCGTAGGGAAGAGTAGCACTGACGACCACGACTTGGGTGGCCGGCGGCAGGTAGCGGTATACATCGTAGATCTGCTCTCGGAATCCCTTGTTCAGGAGCTCGTCGGCCTCGTCCAGGATGAGCATCTTGATGTGCCTCGTTCTAAGATGGCGTCGTCGAATCATGTCAGCTACCCGCCCGGGCGTGCCCGAAACAATGTGTTGGCCGTAGTCCAGCTTGCGAATGTCCTCCCCGACGTTGGTGCCTCCGATGCACGCGTGGCACTGCACGTTCATGTAGTCGCCCAGGGCCATGACGACCGACTGGATCTGGGTCGCCAGCTCTCGCGTTGGCGACAGGACGAGGGCTTGCGTCTCGCGCACGGCTGTGTCGATAACCTGCAGCATGCTGATCGAGAAGGTGGCCGTCTTTCCCGTGCCGGACTGGGCCTGTGCGATGGTGTCGCGTCCCTTGCAGATCTGGACGATGGCTCGCGACTGGACGGCAGATGGCGATTCGTAGCCGTAAGCGTAGATGCCGCGCAAGAGGTTCTCTGTACACACGCCGTCGTTAGGCAACCGGCGACATCGACAGACTCGATGGGGGTGGCGTCTCTTACCTTTCAGCGACATGCTCTCGAAAGTTGGGTGTACCGTCACCTCTTTGGAGGTGGAAAACTCCATCCTCTCGTCCGCCTTGCGGTCAATTCCTCCAGCGCCTTCAGCCATGATGAAGCAGTGTGCGGTGAGGTGTGTCTATGCGAATTGAAATGAAGGTGTCTTCTTCGTTTGTTGAGCTCGCCGATAGCCCGTGGTTGATGTCAGGTTGGTTCGTCGTTGGCACCAGTGCCACTGCTCCAAAACTTTTGGCTTGCTGCGATAACGGGTCTGGTGGCGGAAGTGCCTCGGCTAAACTGATAAGGCGCCTTCGCCCCAGCAACTGTCTGGAAACGCGACCAGCCTTTGGTGCTTTTTATGGAGTGACCAAACCACTGATGCCTTTGGCGAACGCTGCGATCCTCGTTTGATCTCTCATCAATTCTGCTTCTTCTTCCTCCCACCTTCCGCTGCTCAATTTGATCGTTGTCAGAGCGCTGCACAATGTTGGTGCTGGAAGAGCAGCGGTACATCCACGAGGACCTCGAGCGCCTCGAACAGGGCATCGCGGATCGTATGCGCGAGGATCCCAAGCATGTGAGCTTTCCATGTTGCGTTTGCCTCTTCTCCTGCGGCTGCTAATTATTTATCTTGCGTTAGATCCGCGACCGTCTCAACCGCGATCACGAAGTCGCCCAGCTGTTGGACCAGATTCAAGCCCAGTCTCAGAACCTGATCAACATTTACCGTGATGAAAACGGTAGCAGGGCTCGAGAGATTCAGCAGATTGGCACCGGAGACCCCTTTGAAGAGTTCTATCGTCAGTTCAAGGACGTTCGAGAGCATCACGCGAGATACCCCAACGAGCAGGCGGAGAACTCAGAGCAGCGATACAAGGTGTCGAAGCATGGCGATCCATCAGAACCCTTGCCCTCCATTGTCGACTCTCTCTTCACAGGAGAGGAGGCTTACGGACGCTTCTTCGACCTGAACATTTGCCACGAGTCTTTCCTCAACCTGAACAACGTCAAGCGCCTGAGCTATCTGCAGTATCTCGAGCAGTTTGACAACTTTGCTCCCGGCTACGGGGGTGTGAAGCGGAACGAGAAGCTCAACGATCAATATTTCAAGTACCTCGGAGAATTGAGCGACTACCTCGAGTCGTTTATGCGACGAACACGACCCTTGGAGAACGTGGACAAGATTCTGCAGTCCTTTGACAAGGAGTTCGAAGAGGCTTGGGCGAAGGACGAAGTGGAGGGCTGGACCCTGGAACAGGCAGCGCAACCCAAACAGCGCACAGGAGATGCCATCTGGTGTGATGACTGCGAGAAGGAATTTGCCAACGAAAACGTCTACAAGAACCACCTCAAGGGACGAAAGCACATCAAAGCCGCGGAGCAGCGAGCCCAGCGACAAGCAGACTCTGCGCCATCGGCGAATGGGCCAGGAAAGGGAGTCGTCTCCGCGACCAGACTGAAAGAGCGAGCCGTCGCAGAGCGTGAATTCAGAATTAAGCGCCTCGCCAGTGCCATGAGTACGGAGCGCAGCGATACCCGCGTCAATGTCGAACGGAAGCAAGGAATGACGGAAAGGGAGCGCCAGCAGGAACTGGAGAACCTTCTCAATGTGGGCGAGCAGCGATATGAGCCGATGGATGAGGGAGACGGCGAGGGCGAGGACGGCGAAGAGAAGATATACAACCCTCTCAAGCTTCCTCTGGCCTGGGATGGGAAACCCATTCCGTTCTGGCTGTATCGACTACATGGTCTCGGAGTGGAGTTCCCGTGCGAGATCTGCGGAAACTTTGTCTACATGGGCCGTCGTGCCTTTGACAAGCACTTCAACGAGGCCCGCCACGTGTATGGCCTCAAATGCTTAGGCATCACCAACACCAGTCTCTTCAGGGACATTACGGGGATTGACGAGGCGATGAAGCTCTGGGAGAAGATCCAGAAGGAGAAGAAGAGGGGCAAGATTGACGACGGCAGCGTCATTCAGATGGAGGACGGCGAAGGAAACGTCATGCCGGAAAAGGTCTACTACGATTTACAGAAGCAGGGTCTGCTTTGAAGTTGTTTTTGGTGATCATAGTCGGGAGTTTGTGGATATGTCATATAGGGAACAACTTGCTTGGTACCATGGGCGATTAGAGTACATGTACCTATGTATAATGAAGGGATCAAATTTCTTTTGTCCGGATCAACCACCTCATCTGGCTGCTGTGTACGGAGTATGGATTATCAAGGGCGCCGTATCAATGTCTGGCATGCTTAGTCATCGCTTTTGATGTGTGTGTGACCACGCTGCAGAGGCTCTTCTTATTCTTGTTGACGGCTCTACCAGTTACACAACTACCTAACCCAGCATCAACACTGATATCGAAGCGGTCGGACACAACAGGTCCATGAGGTGAGCAAGAGCAGATGCAGGCATGTCTGGCCTCGCCAAGCCCATACCGGCCCTGTATGCTGTCTACGTTCTGCGGTCAACCGTGAGGCATGCATCGATCTACGTCGGATCCACGCCGAATCCGCCTAGGCGGCTTAGGCAACATAACGGCGAGGCCAAAGGCGGCGCGGTGCGCACGTCACGCGATTCGCTTCGGCCCTGGGAGATGGCCATTGTGGTGTCTGGATTCCCGAGCTCGATCGCAGCTTTGAAGTTTGAGTAGGTTCATCAAACGCTAGATGTATAGCGTGAAAGGAGAAAAGGTTGCGTCAATGTGCTGATTTCCACGAATAAACAAGATGGGCCCTGAACAATCCGCATCTCACAACCCATATACCAAAGGACGAACGCATCACGGTGGCTACGCAGCGGAAAAAGAGTGGCATGCCCAAGCGAAGCCCGCATACCCTCAAATCCATTGTTTCGAACCTTCACCTCCTTACCCGGGTGCCGAGCTTTTCACGATGGCCGCTCAACTTGCATTTCTTCACTCCGGACGCTCACAAAGCATGGGAGCACTGGACAAAGGCGAGCAAGATTCCCGTGTCTTCGAGCTTGAAGATTTTGACCGACTTTGGTTCATCTGCGGGTGACTCATCGACGACTTCTTGGGGGATTCACGCTTTACCGCTGGATTACTCTTCGATGCAGGAGTACATTGAGAAGGCGCATAACGTGGTCTCGTTTGAGAGGCAAGGACGATGTGTCCATTGCAACGCAGTGATGCAGCCTGATGAAGGGCTGTACGCAATGTGCCCCAACGAGGGCTGCGAGGCCATGGGGCACGTCGACTGCTGGAGCAGGCATGCCCTTGCGAGCGATGACCCAGGGGCCGTGATACCAAACAGGTGTAAATGCCCTTCGTGCAGCGGCGAGATACGCTGGGGGAACATGATGAAGGAGCTGAGCTTGCGGACGCGGGGGGCTGGCGAGGTGGAGAAGCTGCTGAGGAAGAGGAAGCGGGCGAAGAAGGACTCGTAAAGGGGCGGGTTTTCCCGAGGTTATCTGGATAACGTATGGGCATGGCGTTTATGGGGGCAAAGTGTAATGATTATGGGACAGCTCTTGTTGGGTTCAAAATCGGATTGCGATTGGGACTTATTGGAGTAAAGCGAACAGAGATCCTACCAATATCCCTGGCTGAAATTTGATTTTTCGAATTTCGTATGGGCTAACCTACAGTCCATGAGGTATCATGTGTGCTTTACACCATTGGATCAAGTCAGACCAACAAGGAATTCCGGCGATGTTGGTAGGCCGTTATGGTGTAAATTGAGCCCCGTCCAGAGCCAAGGGGCTATGCTTTACCCGAGGCACATGCCAAATTATAGACCTGATTCCTCTGGTGTGATCTGACGATGGTGGGGTGATGACGGCACAAAGCTGAGTGGGGGATTTCTACTTTGATCGCAGCAAGTTCTCAGGTCGATTATCTGGGCTTTTCGTCGGGTCTCGTAATTCTCACGCTGAGCAAGGAGGCGGGAAAGGGCAAGGCGCAGAAAATGGAAGATCTGGAAGGAAGATGAACGGACAAGAAGAAACACAAGCCGAATTTTTTGGGGGGTTTTCAGTGCACGGGACTCTAGAGGACGTTCTTGTGTCTCGTGTCGTGTGATGGTAGAGCCGCATGCAACTATAATCTCAGGTAAGATGCAGCAAAGGTAGCACTGGGTTTGTATTGCACAAGAGAGACAAAGGCAATAGTTGACACCTGACTGTTGATCTGCTTACTTTGTGAGAGCGGACGAACCTCATCGCGAATCGTAATCATGGAAGCGAATCCTAGGAGGTAGTGTTTTTTTTTAGAGCTGCCGCATGAGGCTGCTTCAGCCGGGTCTTGCTTGGGCAATTTGTGGACATCGGGGGGGACCTGGTCTGTTTCCGACTTCAGTGGTGCGTGATTGGTTCGGTAGCTGGACGCCATGGGCCTGATCCTTGTCTGTGCGACGATGCATATCAGAGTCAAACGGGACTTTGGGCTGTGGAGGGAATGAAGCACGAAGGGAGGGAATCGGGAGATTGGGCTGAGCCGGATTTTTTTTTCTTTCCTTTTTCTTTGTTTGACCTTTTGGTCTGAGGTTGAATTGTGGGCTGGTGCTTGGATGGGAGAGGGACTGTCTGGGGCTGGAGATGTTGGAGATTTGGGAAATACGGGGTGGCGGATGGGATTTTATTTTTTTCATGCTTGCGTTTTGGAACTGACTCGGCGCGAGTTGATTTCTGCTCCGTGCTTTTCAGGTTGTGTATTATTATGCTGTTGGTTATAAGGAGCGAGGTGGCTGGTGGCCTCGACTGTCAGTCACGGTCGTATGAAGCGACGTTGCAATTTGGGACCTGTGCCTCGTAAAGCTCATGCGGGGGCTAATGGACAATAGGAGGGGAATGGAATATGAAGCACATCTTGGTTGGGAAAATGACGCCTCGCTTTGACGAGGAGTCGAGTGTTTACCTATGCAGCCTGACAGATGATGGCATGGCAAACGACCAACTGACTGGCTCTTTTTGCTGGGAGTGCGACAAAGCGCCGGATGTCGTCTTCAGTGGGGCTGCTCTGTAACTTGCATGGCCCGATGACCTGCACATGGATCGTGTCGTGTCGTGTCGTGTCGTGTCCGCATGAGATGGTCGCCGCTATTGAAACGCTGTAGGAAGCAAAAGAAGAGGGAAGAAGACAAGGACAAATTGCGATACCATTAAAAGTCAAAAGATGGCAGCGGAACCTTTGAATGACGTCTGGCAAGAGTTTGCGGCGCAATGCAGGCTTAAGCAGGACTGATGTGCATTGCATCAGGCCTTTGATATCAGTCATTGATACTCAGCTACTAGGATCTGCATGTCTCGGCAAGTTGCCATGAATGAATGCATACCTGTACTTCGATAGCGGTCATGACATGTGCGGTCCGGTTGATGTCAACTTCATAGTCATCAAATCCTTGCGCAGCTCAGCAGAGTCGGTGGCCCGGTGGCAGCACTGCAGCGGACCCGAGCGTAAGGACGTAGACCGGATCGCCCGCAGAAGAAAAAAAGCCCAATTGAGCATGTGGTGCGCCATTGGATCCTAATAAAGCACAGCTTACCTGCACCAATTAAAGTAGCAGAGCCTCAGAGCCTCTCACAAGCAGCGCATCAACGACAGACACCGTAATCGAGAAAAGAGACTGCAGAGCGGTCCGGCCAAGGTACCGAGTACGCGACCATGCGCGCCGCAGGGACAGTACAAGGTACCTTGCGAGTCGGAGGGGCGTCGCCTGTGGTTCTCCGGGCTGAGGCACATGGTAAGTACCTCCGTCTGCCATGCATCATGCTGCCCTTCGCGGCACCAGACAAGGAACGCAGCAGTCCCTTCAATGTACTCCAGAAGCCACGCGCGCAGTCGAGAGGCTGCATACGGCGTAGTGGCGGTACTTGTTCCAGTGAAAAACGCCCGGGGTCCACCAAATGGCAATCGTTCATTGGCTGCTGGATGGCCTGCGTCCACCCACATGGACCACCTGGCTGGCTGCAGCGCACAGCTCCTGGCAGGGCAAGCGCAGCCCGGCTGAGGTACAGGATACCTCCTGGAGCAGGTCGCCTGCTGGCCATCGTCCGCGTACCGCTCACCGGCAAGGCGCTGCATGCAGAAGAAGCAGACAGGCAACGAGCAGCCGGCAGAGGTACCTGCTACCGTGGTCGACAAGCCGGTCAGCGGCGTGGACTCTCCGTCGTGCCTGTCGGTCACTCTGTGCGCGCCGTAGCCGGTGCTCTGTACTTGTACACCCCAGCACTGGCACTTGAGCCTACAGGTACCCAAGTACAGTGCCGGCCGGTCCCCTCCTCGGCGCAGCGCAGTGCAGTTGAGTGCAGTGGTTCTGCCAGGAACGTCCTGCGCTGCTGCACCTCGACGCCGGAAGCCTCGACCCATCCGCTTTTGATTCCCACTTGCACTTGCACTTGCACTCCCGCCCACTCTCTTCTCTTTCTCTACCATATCCAATCTCGCTCCGGCATCTACACCACCAAAAAGGGCCAACAGACTCGCAGACTCTCGCAGCCTTCTGCTTCTGCGGCTCCCTTGGCCCTCTGCCCTCGTTTTCAATCTTTCCTTCATCTCCTACCAACAGCCTGACTCTAACAGATCGGCACGCCCCCGGCCCTGTATCTGTATGTATGTCTCTTGTCTCTCACGCTGCCCTGCCCTGCCCTGCCCTTCGTGTTAGTTGCGCCGTTCTTCCATGTTCCACCTGCCCGTGCTGGGCTCCATACTATCTCTATTTACGTCTTGATCCTTCTGCAGCACCGATTCGAGTTCTCGAGTTCACACGCTTACGCTCACAAGGCACCTCGCTAGTCGAGCCCGCGATCCGCCGCATCTCGTCGCCATCGCCTCTTTTCGCCTGTGCAGGTTCGAGATCGAGGAGCCGCGGCCATCACGTCTCGACTTGCCCCGGCTCGAGACGCATCCTCCCTCGTATACATGATGCCATATGGATTGAGCCTTCACGATAGGTGTCTTGTCATATGAGCCTGCTCGGCTGCCTCGCCCGTCTTCGCATCCGACCAAGAAATCGCCTGCGCCTGCGCTTGCCCCCATTACACGCCTGTGACGCACCGAAATTATAGGGCCCGGATTCCCGTTTGCGCCATGGCACCGACCGCCTCCCACAGCGCTGCGGCCGCTGCCGCCAGCAGTACCAATGCCAGTTCGCGCAGCTCGCCTGCGATTGGGGCACCCGCGGCCTCCTCCTCCTCCTCGAAGCCGAAGCACAAGGTCAACTCCAACGGCTATCACCCAACAAACCCACCCGTGCCGCTGAGCTCCATGGTCAGCGCGCCACTGGACCTCACCTCAGTCGAGAGGCGCGGCCAGCCCACGGCTGTGCGGGAGCCGCTCAAGAAGAAAACACGACCGCACGGCATATCGGAAGCCCCGACCTACTGTCCGTCAGAAAGCGAATGGCGCGACCCCCTGCAATATATTCAGAAAATCGCTCCTGAGGCATCTCAGTATGGCATATGCAAGATTATTCCGCCAGATTCATGGAACCCTGATTTCGCGATTGATACTGAGGTATGGAGACTTTTGCGCCGACCTGGGTCGGTTGACGTGCCCAGCGGCACATTTCGCTAACAAGTTGACCAGAAGTTTCACTTTCGAACTCGAAAGCAAGAGTTGAACTCTGTCGAAGGCAGTAAGTCTCTCACCTGTTAACGCAGAACCCTGCCCATCCTCTCAAGGGAACGCATGGCGAGGAGGAGGAAGAGGAAACCCCCCGACGAGTTCCCTTTGCTTATTAATATATTTTTTTTGCAGGCACGAGGGCCAATCTCACCTATCTGGATGGTCTCTCCAAGTTTCACAAGCAGCAGGGAAACAACCTACATCGTCTGCCGTATGTGGACAAGAAGCCCCTCGATCTGTTTCGCCTGAAAAAGGCTGTCGAATCCAGAGGCGGATTCGACAAGGTGTGCAAGCTGAAGAAATGGGCCGAGATTGGCAGAGATCTCGGTTACAGTGGCAAGATCATGTCATCCTTGTCCACGTCACTCAAGAACTCTTTCCAGCGATGGCTTTGCCCATATGAAGACTATCTGCGTCTCGCGAAACCAGGGGTGCATCAGCAGTTGGAGCAGGAGTATGGCGGCCCTTTGACCCCGAGCCCCGCACATACGCCAGTAAAGCCGTCTGCCGTCAACACCCCGAGCAGCGTGCGAGGGGCCTCGCCTGCCCGACAGGCATCGGATGCCCTTCAGAGCAGCGTCACTGGCAAAAGAGAGGCGGATCGAGACACGCCCATGGCCGATGCACCGCCGGCTCCCACCACGGCAAAGCCTACCTCTGGTTTCACAGCCATCAACAGCAACAGCGGCTTCACCGCAGTCAATTCGGGCTTTACCAGCGTCAACCGTCCCGCCAATGGCGAGAGCAAAAGCTTCACGCCGGATTCCAAGCGTTACGACAGCCCCGCCACGTCCGCGAGAAATACCCCTGAAGCTCGGCCATCCGGCCTCGGCTCTGCTGTTGCGCTGAAACGGCAGTTGAGCGTCGGCAGTCCGGCAGACCCTATCAAGAAGGAAGGTGATGCCGACAAGGACGATGCCGACATGGCCAGCCGTCGCAGCAAGCGCCTCAAGAAAGACAATGTGCCTACCGTGGCCGGCTCTCACATGACCGTCTTCCGACCTTCTGTTCCTAGAATACCTCGGGAAGAGGGCGCCGCTGCCGGAGGCAAGTGCGAAAACTGTGGACGGGGCGAGGACAGTGGAGCTCTGCTGGTCTGCGAGTCCTGCGACCATGCATACCATGGCCCTTGCCTGGATCCGCCGCTCAAGCGAAAGCCCGAGGCCGAGTGGAACTGCCCGCGCTGCTTGGTGGGAGACGGTCATTTCGGCTTCGAGGAGGGCGGGTTATACTCGCTGAAGCAGTTTCAACAAAAGGCAAATGATTTCAAGCAAGGCTATTTCGAGCAAAAGATGCCGTATGATGAGACTCTACAGTGTCACAGACCCGTTACCGAAGAAGACGTCGAGCGAGAGTTCTGGCGCCTGGTAGCTGACTTGGAAGAGACGGTCGAGGTTGAGTACGGCGCCGATATCCACTGCACCACGCACGGCTCGGGTTTCCCTACCGTCGAGAAGCACCCGAACAACCCGTATGCCACCGACCCCTGGAACCTCAACGTTCTCCCTTTCCACCCGGACAGTCTCTTTAGGCATATCAAATCAGACATTTCGGGTATGACTGTGCCCTGGGTCTATGTGGGCATGATCTTCTCAACGTTCTGCTGGCACAACGAAGATCACTATGCCTATTCGGCCAACTATCAGCACCTGGGTGCGACCAAGACGTGGTATGGTATACCTGGAGAAGACGCCGAGAAGTTCGAAAACGCAATGAAGGAGGCTGTACCGGAGTTGTTCGAGACCCAGCCGGATCTGCTCTTCCAGTTGGTGACCCTCCTCACGCCAGAGCAGCTGAAGAAAGCAGGCGTGCGTGTCTATGCATTGGACCAGAGGGCTGGTCAGTTCGTCATCACATTCCCGCAAGCTTATCACGCGGGATTCAACCATGGCTTCAACTTTAACGAGGCAGTCAACTTTGCTCCCTGCGATTGGGAGAAATTCGGACAGGCTGGGGTTGAGAGACTGCAGCTATTCCGCCGGCAGCCGTGCTTTTCGCACGACGAGCTTCTGTGGACGGCCGCCGAAGGGAGTGTGACTTCGGGTCTTACCATCCAGACAGCAAAGTGGCTTGCGCCAGCTCTTGATCGCATCCGCCAACGGGAACGAGCCCAGAGAGAGGAGTTCCTCGCAAGGCATACCAGAGACTTCCCTCACAATTGTCAGATCACCGGCGGTAGCGAGGACTCATGCCCACTTACGTTCAAGATCGACGACACCGATGTCCATGACGAAGAAGAGCAGTGCTGCAGCTACTGCAAGGCCTTCGCCTTCCTATCTCGCTTCAAGTGCCACCGCACCGGAAAAATCCTGTGCATTTTCCATGCAGGGAGCCACCCGTGCTGTGACTTATCAGAGGAAAAGCGCCTGAGAGGTGAAGAGCACACTCTCATCTATCGCAAGACTGAAGAAGACATGACGTCGATTTTCCAAAAGGTGTCGGAAAAAGCACGCACTCCCGAAGCCTGGGAAGAAAAGTACGAAAAGCTCCTAGAAGAGGAAGCTACGCCCTCTCTCAAGTCTTTGCGGACGTTGTTGCACGAGGGCGAGAAGATCCCATACGAGCTAACCTCGCTGCCCATTCTAAAGGAATTCGTCGACAAATGCAACGACTGGGTTGAGGAGGCCACTAATTACATTGTCAGAAAGCAGCAGAATCGCCGCAAGAACGAAAAGGTCTGGCAGAGCAGCGGACGTCGTGGAAGCGCCAATAATGACCAGAAAGACAAGGACAAGGAGTCGCGCCACGTCAGCAACATTCATCGTCTTCTTGCGGAAGCAGAGCACATTGGCTTCGACTGTCCCGAGATCGCACAACTGCAGGAACGAGCAGCCGCTGTCAAGCAATTCCAAGAAAATGCCGCCACGGTTTTAAAACAGAATATCGCCTCTCCCATCGGGGTGATTGAAGAGCTGATCGAAGAGGGACGCAGTTTCAACATTGACACTCCGGAGCTGGACGCTTTGTCTCGGAGACTGGAAGAGCTGCGCTGGAACGAGAAAGCCAGAGCAAGTCGCGGCGCGTTTCTGTTATTGGCGGAAGTGCAGGAGATCATCCAAGAAGGAGAGCGGCTAGAGATCCCCAACTACAACGATCACTTGAAGTACTACCGCGACAAGCTGCAGGCTGGCCAAGCCTGGGAGGCAAAGGCCAGGGAACTAACTCATGCCGAGTTTGTCCACTATCCTCAGCTGGAGGCACTCACGGCTCAGGTACAGGCTAATGCTCTTCCCGTTTCCCGCGAAACACTTGCCGCCGTCGACCAGATACTTCACAAGCAGCGCGAGGCTCACCGACAGATCCTTGATCTGATCGAACGGTGCCGTGAGACTGATTATAGAAAGCGACCGAAGTACTCCGAAGTCGTCGAGATCACCAGGAAGCTGGATGACCTCAACTCCAAGCCCGCCGGTACTGTCGACTTGGAGAATGAGAGAAAACGGCATGAAGATTGGATGCGGAGGGGAAAGAAGCTATTCGGCAAGTCGAACGCGCCTTTGCATATTCTCAAAAGCCATCTGGAGCATGTGCTCGAGCGAAATACCGACTGCTTCGATACGGACCACGATACGCCTCGTCTTCCAGGAGAGCCTGTCTCAAGAGAAGCCAGTCCAGAGGCCGGGGGCAATCGTTGGGAAGACCCACGATCGAGGCAGGTGTTTTGCATATGCCGGAAGGTTGAAGCTGGTATGATGATTGAGTGCGAACTCTGTCACGAATGGTAAGTTTACCTGGATGCATTGCCCCCCTAGAGTGAGAGGCGGTCGCAGGCTTACACAACTCCAATTAGGTATCACTATAAATGCCTCAAGATTGCGCGAGGCAAGGTGAAAGAGGACGACAAATACACTTGCCCGATATGTGACTGGAGAATGAAGATCCCTCGCGATGCTTCCCGTCCGAAGCTGGAGGATCTTATTGCCCTCGCCGACGAGATCCCGGGCCTACCCTTCCAGCCGGAGGAGGAAGATGTTCTCCGGCAGATCATAGACAACGCCCAGAACTTTAGAGACAAGATTGCTCAGTACTGCAACCCGCTCCTTTCGACCGAAGCCGAGGCCGAAACCCAGCGATTCTTTCTCCGAAAGCTTGAGGGCGCCGAGATCCTGCTCTCCTACGAGACCAACTTTTTTCGCCAGGAGCTCCACAAGTGGTGCCCTGTCGCGCCGGAACCACCGCCAATTCTGCAAGTGTCGCTGAGCACGCGCAAGCCTCGGCCTACTAAGCTTCAGAAGATGCTGGTGGAGTACGGAGTCGACAATCCGGATGACCTTCCGGAGCATGCCAAAGGCAAGGCCAACAGCCTGCGACGGAAAGCAGCAAATGCGGAGGCGGCTGCAGCTGCGGCGCAAGCGCCGACGGCCATGCCGAGTGTACCGAACCCTCACAACTCAGCGTACGGACCGCAGACTTACTTTTCTCGCGCGTCTCATTCGACGACCCCGAGCGTCTCGGCCCCTTCGCACGGTCATGCAGATGAGAAATCCGAGTCGGCTTCGGAGAATGGTCGTCTTAAGCTGGGGTCCGCGGAGGCAGAGAGCAACTTGCATCCCAGTTTCTTGGAAGCTGGTGGCCCTCACCTCGCTGCTGATGATTCAAGCATGGGCATGAACTTGCATACAGAGGCAGACAAGAATAAGGCCACCGGAATCTTCAAGCACACTGAGCTGGGCAAAGACCCCGCGGAAAGAATCTGGGGCACCGACGTCTGGGGCAATAGACAAAGATCCATGAGTGATCAGCGACGGTCCATGACCCCCGCTGATCTGGATGACACCATGAAACAGCAGGATGCTAACAAGGCTCACCTGAAGATGTTCAAAGAGATGATCCACTCAGACGAAGACGAAGATCACAAGAAGAAAGATAGTACGATGGCAAATGGCCACGTCACAGCAGACTTATTAGAAAGCGAGCGCAACGGGCTGGACGCAATGTTGGACGGGGAGTAGGTTGATTTCTTTATTCTTGGGAAACGGGAGAGGCGAAGAAGGAAGGCGGCCGCAACGCGGCTTGGGGCATTGCCTCTCCTTCTCCTGGCCTATCGGTTCATTGCCTTTGTTTTTATGGAGGACTCAGGAGTTTTTGGCCATCGATACCAATCGGAACGCACTGTGCGTACCTATGCTTGTAATACCTGGTGGTGGCATGCCTTCTACTGCTTTGTCTGCTGACGACATGAGGCGTATGAAGAGGGCCTGGTTGGAACGTTTTGCACTTGGAAGGGGAATGATGCTCATCTCTTGAGGGTCGAGGATATATGTGCATCGCGTTCTTGCAAATGGTTTATTTCGACTGCTTTGTTTTCAGATTTACTCTCTGCCAGGGTTTAGTTGCGGCTTTTGGGGGGGAAAGGGAGGGCTGGGTTAGGTATTGCTTGAGACAATCGGCAGAAGCCGGATTATTGGATGCTAATTAGACGATTGAGCCAGTTTGGCGGATGTCTTAAGACATGGTTGTGACAGGTTGCGATGAATCGTACAGCTTACAAAGACGAATACAGTAACTGATGAAATTCTGCCCATGTCTACTGCAGAGTGTCTTGTTTAGCCTTCAACTTGTTTTGAATTCCATTTGAGACGCAGCTTGACAAGTCTGCCTTGGGACCTGTAGTCGGATGACGCACTTTTGTGTTCCGTAAACTGAGTCATCAAACAGCTTGAAGCAAGTTGAAGAGGGTAGTTGTATGAACCGAAAGCACGTTTCAAAGGTACGTACCAGAGATCGAAAGAACCTTAACCACCAATTTACAGAAACCATTCACGGCCAAGCGATGCTTAGTCATGGAGCGGATATTGGCTCACGTGACATCCCGCTTGACGGCTCATGCTCGAAGACAATGAGGAAACGCGTGCCTCGTCATTGGCAAAGCTGAGAGCCGGGCTTTCCTCACATTGGCCTCACCAGCTGCATCTCTGCTTCTTTCATCAGCTTCACCTCAGCCCTCACTTGCCGTAACCAGCCTCAGCCTCTTCCCCTTCGCCCACGGCAACCATGGCGTCTCCCCCATACGCCACGTCGCCATCGGCCATGTCGCCTCCGTACTCATCACCAGCCCAGGCGCCCAGCAAGAAGCGGCCGTCGACAATGGACATGAACATGCCGCCCGGCAAGCGCAGGAAGAGCTCCGTCATCTCGCAGCCGCCCACGCATCCCCTGCGGCAGACGTCCTTTCCGCCAGAAGCAGGCTCGCCGTATCCCCGGTCGCCCTCTGTCGACGCCACATCGCACGTCAGCGGCAGCGTGGTGAGCGCGACGACGAGCGCCGTGTCGAAGCGCAAGCGCGGTAGGAAAGCAAAGGGCGCAAAGGGCGGCGACGACGGCGGGGAGAAGACGCCGAGCCTGGTCGGGGGCAAGGCGATGACGACGGCGAGCGGGCAGGGAGGGGGAGCGGGCGATAAGGATGCCGAGGAGGACGAGGAGGATGACAATCAGGAGATGGCGCTGGAGGATGCGGTCGCGCGGACGCAGGAGCAGAAGCAAGAGGAAATAAGATTGAGGGCTATGCTCGTGGAAGCGTTTGACCCGGTGCAGTATGACCGGTATGAGTTTTGGAGAGCGGCCAAGTTGTCGGAAGCGGTTGTCAAGAGGGTGAGCATTGCACTCTTGTCTGCAGTCTACCATTCCTTCATATCCAGTTACTGACGAGAACCGGGGGGACGTCAGGTTGTCAATGCTACCGTCTCGCAGTCGGTGCCCCAGATGGTGGCCACCGCCGTCAAGGCAGTCGCCAAGCTCTTTGCCGGAGAAATCATCGAGGGAGCACGAAGCGTCCAGGCCGAATGGATCCTCGCCGGAGAGAAGCAGAGCGAGGTCGCGACGCCGCCGCCGTTGACGGACGAAGCCGAAAACGACGAAGAGCCCGATTTCCGGAGGGGTCCGCTCCGACCAGACCACCTGAGGGAGGCGTGGCGGCGGTACAAGCTGAGCCACGAGAGCCGAGGGGTTGGAGTGCAGCAACTGTGGCACGCGCAGCAGGGGACCGGGGTGGAGAGATTTTCAACGAGGACGGGGAACAGGCTGTTTCGGTGATGGAGCTAGG
>LFMI01000610.1:0-12859 GCA_001050175.1 Trichoderma parareesei | reverse complement strand
AAAAAAAAAAAAAACTTCCATACACCATGAAAAGACAAGGTGAGAGAAAACGAGCAAAACGTGAGACGCTCATCATACCCTCATAACTTTATTGATATATCTATTTGATCTACTATTTTAGAACCCAGAAGAATTGCCAACTTCTTGCCCCTTCCGTCAAGCTTCAACACAAATCGGTTGCTTGGAACTAGAGCACGGAGGACACCTTGGGATGTTTCCGCAAAGACGTCAAACTAATGAAGGGTAATCCACCGCAGAGACAAAAGGGTATGCATGGTTCAAAGAGAGCCAGCAAATCTTGAAGCGGCGCGAGGTGGTAGAGGGGGTGGTGATACAGGGAGAGCCACAAAATCCACCATGGGGCCTTCAGGCTGTGGATAGGCAGCAACGACGGGCTCTGGATACAGCACGGAGACACGCCTCACAGGATCTCTTCAAGTTCGTGGTAGTGCTTCCATGTACGGGGGGCAACAATGTGTTTGCGCCGGAAATGCCTGACCCTGGCTTGGTGGTCTCTTCCCTGCTGGGGCGGAGGATGCCTTGCCCGGGCCTTGGGGCTAAGCAGGCTCGTACGAGGTCAAGAACTCCTGCAGCCGCTGAGATTGCGTGGGAAGTATCGGCGGCAGGGAGGAATAAGCGCTGTTTGAGTGAGTGGGCAGGTTGGCAAATCCGTATCGGCTGGGAGACTGATACTTGAGTGACCCTTGCTGATATGCATAGGGAAATGGGTTGCTCAGGTAGTTGCCGTATGAAGGTACGGCCACGTAAGGAGTGCCTGTGTAAGCCGGGCTGCTATGAAAAGGCCCGTTGCCATAGGCTAGTCTGCTCTGGGGTGCATAACCATACGCCGGGCTGCTCTGAGGCACATTGCCATAGTTGCCATACGCTGGATTGCTGTAAAAGGGCGAATTGCCATAGGCAGGCTGATATCGGAGCGAGCTGCCCGGAGCAAAAGCCGGTGCCGATACTGCTCCAGGCGGAAGAGGTGCCGCGCCGGGTGGAGGTGAAGCAGCAGGAGTAGAGGAAGCAGATATTGGGTCTGCCATGCCCGGTGTGGCGTTGTTATCACTGGAATTATACCCAGGAGGAAACCCGCTCTGTCGAAGATGTTTGCAGGTCTCGGATGTATCGAAGAAATCCACGATCTGCGGCTGGCATTGTGCGAGCGCGATGGAATAAGCATCCATCTCTGCCTCAACAACAACGGCGTGGCCATCTTCAGACCGCCGCAGGTAGTAGTCAGAGGTTGCGAATGGGTTAGCACCGTGCCAGCATAACAGCTCGACGCAGTCGTACCATCCGAACGAAGCCGCTATTTGAAGCGTCCTATCCAATTGTGTCTGGGTGGTCATCCGCCACAGACGGTGGAGAAGCTCGCTCAGGCACTCGGCGAACCCAAACATGGCAGCGAGATCCATTGGCAACAGGCTGAGGAAGTTGGTCTCCGTGTCTGTCCTTGCACCATGGTAGAGAAGCAGAGCGACGACTTCACGATGGCCTCCCCTACAGGCTGCATGTAACGGGCTCCTTCCCAGGTCGTCCGTCAAGCTGACGGACTCACCGAAATGTATCAGGGCGGCGACGGCGTTGCGAGCGCCGGCAGCAGCTGCGTGCCAGAGGGGAGTCCGGCCGTACTGATCCGTGTCCCCGTACCGGGCTTTGGGGTGAAGGGCAAGAGCTCGAATGGCACCCACGCAGTTCGCAGCAGCGGCACGATGGAGCGGCGTCTCGTCAAACCTGTTGCGAGGGGCCATGCCGGTATGCTCCCAGCTCCAACCCAACAGCTCCTTGAAGAATGAGACGCCATACTCGGTGTCAGGGCTCGAGGCTGCGGCCATGTGCAAGGGCGTTTCGAGAAAGTGCTCCGATCTTGCGTTGGCCAGCTGACCGGGTTCTGAATCTGGACCTGGATGGAGGTGGGATGGCTCCAAGGCGGTCCAGACTTTGTTATTGCAGAGAACTGCGACGTGGATCGCCGACAGTCCTTTGATTGTCAGCGCCTTGGGGTTGGCTCCGTTTCTGAGGAGAAGGGTGATGCAGTCTTGGTGGCCACCAGCAACAGCCCAATGAAGCGGCGCAAAACCGTGTTCATCAGTCGTTCGCGTCTCAATGTTTGGCGCTCGATAGGCTAAGAAAGACTGAACCTGAGATGCCTCGCCGGTGAAAAGAGCCTTAGCTAGCTGTTCTGTCACACTCAACTGCCTCGTGGGTGACTTCTGCTTTAGAAACGCCAAGAAGTCGTAAAGAGGCTTCATAAAGTCGCCACGGACCGTCCCTATTCCGTCCTCAGAATACTTTGATCGGACAGGCGGTATCACCCAGGCATTGGAACCGTAGTGGTCCAGTGCAAAGAGTGAGCTTATAGTACAACAGTACAGCTCTGTCAAAGCTTTCACGCCCGATGCGGTAAATGTAACGCTGTTGCTGGATATGGAAGGCATCCTCACATGCTTTGGGATTTGAATCAGCTCCCTGTAGGTATGGATCTCAGCTGTCAACGTCACGAGGATGGAAATGTAGAGGCGTCCTTGAAGCTGGATTCCCTCCACCGTCGCACTGCTCGCCAGTGAAGAGTCTTCGCCAAGCGAATCGCGAAGCCTTCGCGGCGTAATCTCGTCTCTGCTTGACTTGGCAAGTTCGCTCTCTATCCGCTTGTTGATCTCGTGGAATGCGTGCTCAAGAGATCTGTCGCGATAGGACAATTGGAAACACCACCCTTCCCATTCCATCGTGTTGAGTCGACGCAGACCGACGACGACATCCACCTTCTCGTGCGTTTTGTCAATGCTTTGAAATCGAAAGATGCCCATGGCCTGCAGCTTGCGGGAATATTGCACCTTCAAGGTCATGGTGGCCGAGTTCCAGTTGTGGGCGGGATACTTGTCGAGCAGCCGGTACTGAACACCATCGGAAGAGCCGAGGCCGGATTCCACATTCAAGGGCGAGAGCCGAATCTGCGGGAGATGGTAATAGACTGGCTGCTGTCTGACGAAGACCGAGCGATAGCCATCATTTGGCCAACACGGGGAGGATGGGGGAGGCCTGAAGTGCTGCGACTTGGGCCTCAGCCTTCCATACTGGTCTTCTGAAAGCCGCCGCAGAACCAGAGCTGGGCACCGGTAGACGTCTCGATCTCGCTGAACGCAGTCTAAAATGGCATAGTAATCCTCTTCCATTACACCTTCATCGTTGTTGACGAATAGCTCTAGATATAGCTGCACACGAAGACCCTGGTTCGTCATTGTGGATGGCGCGCTGGCATGCACAGGTAAGGGCGGCAGGACTTGCAATGAGCCTGCATGCTTGAACTGGGCCGGAGACTCCGCGAGCAATCCGAAAAGGGCATCTGGGTCTTCGTCTCCGTCGTCGAAATGATTCCAGGCAAAGATCGACTGGTCATCGGTGCGCTGGATGATTTCCTCCTGAAGGCGTGTGAATGCCCGCTGGCCCTCGCCATACAACAGCGGCATGTTGACCTGGAACAACCCCATCAAGCAATACGCAGTGTCCTCGGGCCTCGTCGTGTTCCTGCGAGATGCCCAGGCCATGCGAGCGGATACACTTAGTTGAAGAGGGTTTATCCTGCCATTCAAGACCTCTTTGTCAATGTTGGTAATCTCGCTGATGATGTTGGTGAAGTCGGCCGGGGCATCTTTCTGGCCGAGCAAGCTCCAGTCCTTGGCGTAGAAGAGGACGAGCTTTGGGGCAATGAGCTCCTGAAGCGTCCATCCTCTTGTGAACCAGCGGCTGCGGCGGAGATTGTCGTGCAACACGTCGCCGTCGGGATTTGCATCGTCACTGGGCGGCTCGACGTCGGCGAGGAAGGCGTAGCACTCGGCTGACTGCTCGTACCACAGATACATGGAATTGATGGCCTCGGACAGCTCGGCGCTGCTGGTCTTGTCGATGCAGCAAGTGTCCACCCACAGATAGTCGAGGCCGCGGCTCACGGCCAGTTGCGCAGCTCCGGAGATCTTGATGTAGCCCTTCTTGAGGACGGTGGCCCGCCTCTTCTTGTCGAGCGTCTGGAGAGACGCCAGCGAGACCTGCGAGCAGCCGCCGAGGCGCCGCAGCTGCTGGATGGTGATTTCCTCGTCGCCCCATGTATGCGACAGGATGGCATAGCGAGGGACATTGTTGTCGACTACGTCGACGAGCTCCAGCGTTCTGGCGTCTATTAGACGCATGTTGCACCATGTCCGCCTGAAAGCTTGCAGAAGAGGAAGTATGAACCAGCAGACGGCCGTTTAGACCCTCGTGAGCTCTTCCTTCATGGGACTTCCAGTCCCATGTTGCCACCAAATGACAAACCGTCAAACAGGGCAAACAGAAGGCAAGATGTAAGCCCCGGCCCCAGCATCTTCTGGTGCGGCTGTGCGGCTGAGGGGCGTGGCGATGCAATCAGTCCATCCAACTGAACGGAAGCCATCAGTGGTGGCATGTGCCCTCATCCATGCATGCAAGTGGAGATTCAGGGGCTACTTAGCCATGTTGAAGGCTGAGAAGGACCTTGGGATGGTGTATCTGGCCAATGGTGTATCGCAAATGGAGCAGTCTGAGCTGGTTGAAGTCCTGCACTGATTGAGCTTGTTGTATTACTGGAGATGCAGAAGAGGCACAGAACGAGGCAGATTGGGTTACCTTACTACGTTGCCAAGGTTGATATGTAAGGCGGAGGAGGGCCAAAGGGCTAAGCCAGGTTGGGCCATGGTCTCGCATAGAGCCGCGAGCCTAGACTCGCTAGCTTTAGTGGAGGTGGGCGCTATCCGGGGTCGCTTGGGCGCCACTGCCCTGCTGAAGCGATTCAAGCTTGACCCTGGCTAGCGCGTTATCGATAACGGACCTTGTGGTGGCTCAACGTGGGGATGAAATGTTCGATATGAGGGACAAGCATCCATTGATCTTCTTCGTTCTAGTCGGTGGTTCGTCTCTCTCAGCCAAAATGTATACCGTCGGATCATAACATCGCGCAAGACGCCTTAACAAGAGGCTTTTGCAAAGAATTGACAGTCTCATCCTCATGTCAAAGTGGCATCTTTTCACCATGTCCCAAGACATGCTGCATCTGGTATCATTAGCTCTATTGTCATCGTTTCCTATTCGTCCAAGTCCCTGCGATTGCGCCATCCCGCCCGCTCCATTCGCCTTGCTTTTTCTTCTTACTAGAGCGAGCTATGAGACGGACATGCACTCTTCATCCTCATCCTCGACAGTGTCTCGTCCGTTATAGTATATACGTGTGTCAAAGGCAGAACCTTGAGGGCTTTCCATATCTTCTTTCCTCCTCCCCCTCCTCCTCCTCCTCTTCTTGTTCCTCTTCTTCTTCTCCCTCGAGATTCTGCCTCACATCCAGGTATTCCCATAACCAGGCGCAGTCCAGCTGCCCCCGTTGGTCGCCCACATGTTCATGTCCAGTCCCATGGCATAATCAAATCCATCGTCCAGCCCGAGCCCTGCAAAGGTGCTGTCGTATGCGTTCACATCAGACTGCCCAAACTCCGACCGCGGTGCAGACAGACTGGGAGTTCCGCCCTTGCTAGGATTGGCATGGACCTCTGGCGGGAGACTTTGCTGGTCCAGTCCTGAGGCAAAGCCCGTTTCCGACATCCAGGGAGCAGTCATGACGGGATGAGTAAAAGGCGAGACGGTGTTGTTGACAGCGCCTGAAGGGGAGCTAAAAGGCTGCAGGCCGGTCGCAGCAGGAGCGCTGAGAACATCTGGCCCGTCTGTCATCTGGAGATTCGGCGGCCCCCCTGGTAGCCCTTCTCGTATTGCGGCTTTGGGGTCCTGGTTGATGAGCCTCTCCAGATCGGCCACGATACAGTCCACCGCGGGCCCCACGCAACAGTCCTTGATGGTCTGAAGACATAGCTGAGCTTGCTCCATGACCGTTTCTGCCGTGACGCCGAACCGATCGAAGATGCCGAACTGGAAAAGGTACATGAGCATCCGCGCGCACTGATACGCGCACATGGCCAGATCAATGTCTGCCACTGGCTTTGCACCCAGCTTCTGGATGAGTGAAAAGATGAGAGTCAGCGCCAGAGAGTGGTCGA
Organism: Trichoderma parareesei; assembly: GCA_001050175.1. Lineage (NCBI taxonomy): Eukaryota > Fungi > Ascomycota > Sordariomycetes > Hypocreales > Hypocreaceae > Trichoderma > Trichoderma parareesei. The sequence continues at coordinate 6,803 of LFMI01000610.1, read as the reverse complement.
CACACTGCCTCTGACAGTGCTCGAGGAAGCTCTGGTCGAACATGTCGAGCATGGACTGCGGCAGACCTCCACTGATGTTGACCAAGGCAAGGCGATAGAGGTCGCAGTAGCACTGGCGCCACCAGACGTGGATCATGACAAAGATGCATAGTCTCGGCGAGTAGGCACGGAGACGGAGCGAGTTTTCGGAGAACTGGAACGAGGTCGGCAGGTTGGTGGCAAAGTCATTGAGCTCCTTGTCGAGCGCGAAGATACGGCCCTGCAGCTCGGCGGCTTCCATGCCGCGGTCATACTGAGCTACCTTTGTGAACTCGATGATCTTCTGGCGAATGTGCAGGATGCGCGCATGAAGAGCCAGAGTTCCGATATCCTCAGCCAGCGGCGGCCGGGGTTGGTGTGAGTCTGGCACGAGCTTCTCCGTCTGCTGCGGCAGGTCAAATTCGAAGTTGCGCTCGTTGCACGGCAAATAGACGTGGATCTGGTCGGCTCTCCAGAGGACAAAGTCCGGATACCCGCCACAGATGCTCGTGTCGATGCAGTACAGGGCCCACATGAGGCGCCGACGGGACTCTTGAGCCAGGAAGCGGAGATGGGGCGCCTCGTAGTTGAGGCGCAAAGCAGAGGCGTACCGAGAGGCGAAGCTGTGCAGGACAAAGGCGCTGGAGAATTTATTGCAGAGGATGCGGTGTTTGATGATGAAGATGAGGGCCTGGATCTTGACAATCGAGGGCCGGCTGTAGTCGGCGAGGAGGAGGGCCTCGGCATCGTTGATGCAGCGGTTTCCGTATTCGCGCATGCCCGGGCCCATGTTGGTCAAGCATGACGTGATGCCGACCAGTGCCAGAAGAAGCGCCCTGTCGACTTTGCCGGCGTGATATTGCTCCATTAGAGAAGCGCGGTGCAGGAAGGTGAACATGGGCATGTGGTGGACGTGACGGAAGAAGAGGTCGAATGCGCGGCTGACGATGGAGCTGAAGCTTTCATCTATCTGCGGACTGCCAATCCCAAAGCCGTCAGTGTACCTATCACGAGAACAGTTATTGTCCGAGTCACTTACCCTTGGTTGTCTACCCCTGGACTGGCAGAGCTGGCACGGTCGGTCAATGCCGGGCTATCATTGCGCCCTTCATCGTGGTCGCGGCTCTCTCCATGGCCCCGTGCCTCCCTGCCGCCGTCGCGATCCGACTCTTGATCCGGGCTGTTGGGGCTCTTTGAGCCCGCAATGCCGGCTCCCGCCGACGACGGCTTGGCTCGCTTGTTGGGCCGGTAGACGCACTCGATGCCCTGGGCTCGACAACGTTCGCACGAGGGCAGATGGCCGGAGCATCGCGCCTTGCGGCTGTGGCAGCTCAAGCAGGCCTGCTTGACACGGCGGCGCGGCAGTGACATGGACCATGTGTCGACGTCGGCATCGTCGTAGGAACAGGGGAAGCCGAGGCGCTGGCAATTGCCGCAGGACGGGCGCTGGCCGTTGCAGCGCACCTTTCGGAAGCGGCAGACGGCGCAGGTGGTCGACGACTTCTTGGGCCGGCGGTCGAGCGACAGGCCGGAGCCTTCGACGGGGTTGGCGAGGCTCGGCTGGGCTTCCGGGAGCGACGATCCGGCGAGGTCGAATGACGGCATGTCGGCGTCGGGGGGCGGGTCGAGGTCCATTGCTGCGACTGAGCCGGGCAACGGCGTCGCGATCGAGCTCGCGGTCGACGGCGAAAAGGAGAGCGCGGGAGGCGATTGAGTCTCGGAGCCGTCGCAATGCGCGGCGAGCAAGTAAGCAGGAGCAGAGAGACTCGAGGTTGAGGTGGAGGCTTCAAGCTGCGAGCGGAAAAACTGGGGGTGACTCGGTGAGAGGCGCAAGTCTAGAGACGGAAGCAGCGAAGGACGGAGAGTCAGGGGTGAAAGCTTGAAGCGTAGGTCAGTGACATTGATTCGATGTGATGAGGATCTGACGATATATGGAGGTGGATGAAGCTGCAGAGATGCACAAAATCAAGCAGTGGAAGAATGAAGCTTAGAGTCGTGCTGTTGCTGTTGCTGTTGCTGGACAGAAGGAAGCATCGACGCACCTGCACCGGCTGGGGAAGGTATGGCGTCGCGGTCGCTGGCGGGTACATCCAGGTACCTTTGCCACGGTTTGCGCCCTCCATTCCCGCGGTAATGCACGAAAACTGGAGAGCATGCGACAGCAGCGATACCCGGCGGGGACAAAGAGCGACAAGCCGCACGCTGTGTGCAGCCTGTGCCGACGGCCCGAGCTGGGCGCGATGCCGATGGTCCGATGCTTTTTCGTGCGCTTCGTATAAGTCGAGGCTGACAATCTGCCTCTTGAATAGCTATGAGCAAGAGATGCAGAGTTGAGTTGGAGATGCCAATTGATGCGAGATGCAGGGGGAATTCGAGACGTTTTTAAAACAAGGACAGTGGTTTCAACACCTTTGGAAGCTGCACTTGGTCCCATACGCGCAGCAACAAGCACTTGATACGGCATTTGGTGCCATGCTTGCTACCTACACGGCACACTGATGATGATTCTTCAGCCAGGCCATCGTCACTCTCGACTCTAGGACGCAAAAAGTAGAGGCCGCATTTCAAGAGTCTGCCGGTTTCGAGAAGAGGCTTTGCTCAGCCTTGCCCGGCATTCGGAGTTGCAAGAAACTGGAAGGATAGTCCCTACACGGCATCGAAGGCATTGAACTGAACTACCAAGTGCCCATCTCGATTTCTCTCCGTTGGTGCGGAAAGTGGGCGAGACGAGAGTACCAGGTGAGTACAGTATGTAAAAGTCGTGAACCGTAAAATATAAAGCTCAAGCTCAAGCTGAAGAGGATGGAAGTAAAAAGACGCCAGCTGATAGGACCTGGGAATAAGCCGGCGCTGCCATCCGAGACCGGGGAATAAGTGGTGTAAGACCGGCTGTGGCACGTTTTAAGTAGCGAACAGCGAGAAGCCTCACTGGGGCCGAGCCTCGTCGAGGCGCTTCATTCTTTTGTTCTATTCGCTTTTCCATGCTTCGTTCTATCTTGTATCTGCTGCTGTTCCTGTTTTGTGTTGGCTGGCTCCAACTGCGCCACCGGTGGCTGTCTATTCAAAGCCTGCCGGCGATTCCCTCAATCAGACTGCTTCTGGTTCGCTTCGTCTTGGGATTCCCGTTGGGAGGGATATATGTGCACCAATGAGCGGAATTGCCGGCATGCAACTCTAGACCCTTTCCAAGGCCCTGACGAGTTATAGGGCAATCTTATACGTTGACCTAAGGCTATGCTGCAGATTGGCGAGGTGTGTGTAGGTCAGGTTTGAGAAGTCATGAACAGACAGCAGAGATGCCCATGGCTGATAGGTGCACCAAATGTCTGGGTATCAATGCAAACCACGGCAAGCTGTAGATATATTATTGACGCAGTGTAGGACTCTCCTAGATTTTGAGCCCGTTGATTTCTTCAAATCCTCCCCACGATTGCTCAGCACTCAGGAGGCCTCAAAAAGAGAAGTGCACTTGACAGCTGGGCAACGCCATCCGCACGCACACCATCCATCCTTATGTGACGACGATTTGTTGTTTATTCTGAAAATACTCACGAGCGGGCGGGCGAACCACTCTTCTTTGGGCACAAGCCACTCATCACCACCAGCCGTTCCGTGCCGCCCGGGCGTCTCCGGCACCTCCGGAGTCTCTCCACCTCGACCCCGAGTCAAGTCCGGCAGCCAAAAGGGTGTCGGTCCGGAAAACCGGCACCAGCATCGTCAAACATTCACTTGACGATATCCGCTTCTTTTGTACTCGAGAGATTCCGGCCTTTTTGGGCATTGCAGATACTCAGCCCCAGTCCAAGCGCCGTTCTGACACCAGCTGCTTTCGTGACACAGGAACAAGACGCGCCATAAAGGCAGTGTGTGTGCCGGCTTATCGTTCGCATCTGCAGGATCTCGGCACCTCGATCGTCAGACTAGACTCCATGCGACTCAGGCAACGTAGATTGGCTTTGCTATTAGCTCCTGAAGCATGTCATCACTGCCCTTTCTAGTGTGCTGGATTGGGGTGTTGTTATTTCATTGCTATGCCAGAGTGGCGAGGAAAACTCGGCCGGTATTTGTGTGCTCCGATTCACAGCCGCAATTATGAGTGAAGCCTTCTCTGAACAAGCTCTGTGGCACCATCACTCATAGGCCTGGAGTTTTACTGAACATACAGCGTATTGTCAAGAGTCATGTTCCGAATTTCGCTCCGGATACAGCTATCCGACTATTACTTGCACCACAACTTTGCAGTGCCAAGAACAGCTTTTCTTGTTCCTGCAGACAGAGTGACTGTATGGAATGCAGATCACATGGCGGCTCAAGTCGCTAGAGTCCGTCGAGTTGATGGCACGAGTTGTGTACCTACCTTAGTTAGCTTCCGATGATATGTAACCGATGCAAAATATGACATTTCCATCATGGTTTTTAGAAACAGAAACTTTGACTCTCAGCTTGCCAATTGTGTCTTATCAGCCGCAGTATGAGTAAGACACCAGTTGAGTGTGTATATGGAGTCCAGACAGAACACAGCTTCTTACAATGTAACTCTCTTACCAAGAGGAAACCCCATCAACTCATCAAGGAATAGCAAATGAGGTTACCCCTTTCACAGCACTTATCGACAAGTTTTCATAGTGCACTCCAGGAGACAAGCTTTCTCGACCTTCAGCGGTGTCTCAGCCCTAAAGGGCTCATCTCGCGGTTGTGTAGGCTCATGATCATATCGAACGGCAAGTGAGTCATGTATCAAGTCCGTGCCACCGACGACGCTCCATCAACATCTACTGGCATACGGCGGCACGGCTCTCGCGACACAGCCTACATATGGCATCATTGCGTGCTCACATCACAAGTCCTACATGGCTGTCTGCACTTCTCGCAACTATAGGTAACCTCACCGTGGCCCCAGCTAATGGCAGCAACTCGGGGATAGACGGTGATTCTCCCCGGCCTACCACGGTTGTCGCATCTGATCAACCATTGGCGGCACATCTTTCTCCATGATTCGCGCCGATCCGTTTCCTCGAGTCATTTAATTCCGTCCAGAGGCTCCATCCTGCCACTTGCAATCAGGATAGGATAAGTCAAGCACAGCCAAAGACTACCTCAAATCGAGAAACACACACTACTACAATAGCCAAGCTTTGCAAAAGTCAAATCCTACAACGCCTGGAGAGTTCATCTCTCTCCTATCGAGACTCTGCCCATCATCGCCATATTCGCCCAAGTAGGCCCGTATGCAAGGCCGTCCATCCCCATACCAATTCGGCCCTTTCCATAACATACCAAGCCGGGGCCCTGGCTCTTCCCGCGCCATGCAGCTCCGAGCTTCTTTGCGCCTCTAATTTCCATTAGATCGCACCTTTGACACCAGTCCCATTGCCTCTTATGACAGCTTTGCTCTCGACTTGCAGCAACTTAACTGGTGGGCTTCTCACCAAGAATGCTCATGCTGTGTCGCATTTGCGCTTGCTTGGCACACCGTGATGCAAACGCTGCCGTCTTTCCGCTCTCCGGATCTGCCCCCTGCTCCCCCAACCAAGAAAGGCCCCTTCAACAAAGACAGGCCTAGTCAGTCACGTAAAATGAGCATCAAAGCCGTGGCAATATCCACTCTCAATGGCAATTTTTGTTTTGTTACTCCCCCTGCTTGTGGGGAGAGGAGGAGGAGGAGGAGGAGGAGGGAAAATACCAGGCGTCACAAGGTACGGAGTGAACTTTGTGTTGTGCTTGGCCTACCCATTGCTGATGGGCATCATTCGGACCATACTGTACACACACACCAGACACAAACAGCTCCCTGGCAAACTCCAGATGATGCAAAGTTGTTAGCGCCGCGGCATTATTACTTGCTTGGCCGAGGCACTGGCAATTCTCCTTCATGGTCTTGCTGGAAAATGAGGGTTGGCAGCGGGTAAATGCCGCGACTCCCCGGTCATTAGGACTGTCTGGCCGGGGAGGACTTCAGGCGTGGGCTCCAGTGAGCCATGAGCTCTTAGCTACGAGCGAACAAATGAAAATAGGGGCGTTTCGTGAGAGTATAGAGGGTTTAAAAGAGACCTTTCACATGTGTGTATATCGTATATATAAAACATGTAGTCATTGCTGGGATGAACGGTCAGCACAACACAGGTAAGAACTCTACCTCAACCCTCATCCTGCCACAAGTCCCGACGTCTCGGGATGGCTCGAATGCGGGGAGATGCGGAGCCGAAGAACGCGCAAAAAGAAAATCTGCGCCTCTCCGCACTGACAGGGTTGTGACACGGCCTTGTCGAAGAGGGCGGCCGACTGTGGGGAAGAGGGCAGAAAGAGCCGAGACCGTTGGCACCTAATCACAGTAGCTTATTCCCTGTTCAGCCCGTCCATGGCCGAGCAGACGTTCTTTTCCTGATGATGGTATCTGTTTTGTTTTATTTTGTTTCCTGGCTTGAGAGCTTGAGTCAACTTCAGGTACCTGGTAAGAGAGACTGAGTGGCTTCTACGAAGAGACGGCTGGACGGCATACACACGTGGGCTTGTGCATTGCGCAGCATGATTTCCTTCTTGTCTCACCATGACACTGAGACGGTCCCGGCAATTAAACCGTCATACGGTTGCAGCACCTTGTGAGCCCTAGGCATAAAGGATCGAGCCGCCTCCCTGTCAACTGCAGAGTTGCCGGCCCACCAGCCAGAGCCAGGGGAACTTCCTAATTAGGCAATTCGATAACTTTGGCCCAGTCCCAAGGTGCAGAGACTACGACACAGAAGAGCACTAATCAAAAGGTTACTGTACAGGGGGGAAGGGGGGGG